>RJWM01021456.1:0-35318 GCA_004363535.1 Dasyprocta punctata
TGAGAATCTGCTGGGTCATTTTCTGAGAAGGCCCTTAGGAAAGTAGACTCCCTTTTTCAGGCGGACTTGGCTAATTTTTAAAACAAAAGGAAGAAAAATAACTGTATTCTATTCTAGAGCTTTCTCCTGTCCTACACCTCAGGCAAAATGTTATTGCTTTGGCCCCAGGGAATCTTTCTGGCTTCCACTTTCACTCCACCCTCTATTGTTTCAAGACAAAAGATAAAGCAGCTGGGACTCTGACCACTGACAAATAATCACAGCCTTCTCTACTGGGAAACTCCTCTGGTCTGGGCAGAGATTAACATTTTAAAATGATGGTAAGACAAAGGGTGAGACCCCAGTTACTGCCCATATCCCTATGCATGGGGTTGTTTTTCTTGCCAACTATGTTGGCCAAGAACAATGTTTCCCCAGTAATTCAAGGACTGTATGCCAAAATCAAATAATAGCAACCTTTCTCCATTATAAAAGCATGCACAAAATGGGAGGCAATGGCTTTATTTTTGCAAGCCTGACTTTTGCTGTCAGCATCCAATACTGAAATCAATGATTTAGCAACAGCTATGATACTGGCATTTAAAAAAAAAAAAAGTCTATTTGGTTATTTACAGTTTACTTGTTTTGGAAATAGCTGCAGAATTTCTTTAAGTATCTCTGACAACCACCATCCTAAAGACTACTGTAATCAGGAGCAGGGCTGTGTCTTTATTACCTAGAAGCATCCCTCCCAACACTTCCTTGGCATTGTAATTATTTAGGTCCCTACTTTCTGCAGCTCTGGGTTAAGAGTCAGATGACCTGGGGGGTTCTTTTTAAGACTGTCACTTGTATAACTTTGGGCAAAATAGTTCAGGGCTGTAAACCCCATGATGTCATTTGTTAGACAAAATAATAATCGCTATTCTACTTACTTTACAAGGTTTTTCTAATCATCCAAAGGAAAAGCTATGTGAAATCATCTTGCAAATAGCAAAGTGTTATGAAAAGGGCAAGTAATTTCCTTCTCATTATTACTAAAGTTTTTAAACATACAAAGTCATTTTCTAATTGAAAGCATGTGTGCTTCTTAAATTATCCAGCAAAATACTTAACCAAAAACTTGCTGAATGAGTAATCAAATGACTGGATGAATTAACTTTCAAGTTGCTGTGATTTTTACATCTCTATTTCTAAGGAGCTCTCCCTACCTCAAAACTTTGACCTCAAGCCTGAGGCTAACTGGATCAACATGAAGATACATGTTCTAAGAATTTCTCAAGAACTTGAAGCAGTTCTTAGTTAAAGAAACAGACCCATTCATGGGCCACCTCTTGAAATGAAAGTCATGTAATCTTTCAAAAACATTTCGAAGCACATGGTGATGCACCTACAATGCTTTTAATTTTGACTGACTGAGCCACAAAAACTACTCAGAACAGCTTGCACAAAGTTAGTACTCAATAAGTATTTGGAAACTTACAGAACCATGAGAGTTGCAGAGAAGAAAGTACCCCAAATGGTTTTACATTTACTCCAGCATCACAACAGTTACAATGAATCAGCATGAAACAGCATATTAAAAATGTTATCAAGTTGCAAAGTGATCATTGCATTAGAACAGCATTAACATGCAATTTTAACATAGGCAAATGCTTGATATCTTACATACGGATGAATACTTTAAATTAAAAGCACGCAGAGTTACTATGAATCTCAAGGGGATGCTGCCCTCAGTTCAACACCTGAAAACATGCACTAAAATGAAAAATTCTAGCTCACAAAAATTGCTACCACTGAGCCACAAAGTGAGGAGTAATGAAAACAGGAGAGGAACAGACACAAGAATATAGTTACAATGTTTAATTCTTAGGGGATATATTTGAAGCAAATATTGGAAAATGGGGTAAGGTTTGATAAAGCTGTCTGCTGAGATTAATACATATTACATTATTCTTTTTGCTTGAGATATTACTTCATGTATGAACTCTGATACCACTGCATGCAATAAAAAAATTAATTATAATTCTTGGTTTCAGTAATAGAGTATTGTAATTGTGACCACATATTTTTACTGTAATTTTCCAAGAATCTATTGCACTAAGTTCATAAATAAAATATTTTGTGTTCTCAAATTAAACTGGAATGAAAGAGACTTATATAAGAATTTACATAATTTTATAATCAGATCTTTTTGAGAGGGACTCAGAAAACATAAAGGAGAGAAATCTACAGCTTAGGACTAAAGATGATCTTATTTGCTTTAGGAGTACTAAGACCTATGTCCTGAAATGCTCACGGATAAAATTTATCAGATGTTTGAGAAAAAACACTGCAAGTCAAGTTCCAAAATGTTTTATTCAAATCAGCAAAGTGCTAAACAGCTGATAGTTTCTTATCTCAATATGAATGATCCCATCTCTTCTGTCAGGTATTAAAGTAAAATGTACAGCTTACATACCAAAACGTCCATCCCGGTGACATAGTTGAGGGTTATCAGATAATCTTTTGGAAGATTCGCTACCTGCAAAGATTAAAAAAAAAATCTTTCAAAAGCCTCATGCATGTCAATTAACATCAATTAGTCATAATATTGTTCATCCACCACTTCTTCATTTCTCTTATAGGCAAATGCATCTTCCAAAACAAAGTAAGCAGTAATATGCAACTTATGGGTTCCAAACTCAGTTGCATGTGGCTGAGTGTATAACCTTTTGAGTTTTAGAAACTTGATACAAACTTCAACTTCCATTTCCAGATTTGGAATTCCTCTAGGACTATTTTCCAACCTGTCTTTCCATATAATTAGCAATAATATATGCTTCTCTTGTCAGTGACCTCAAAGTGAGGTGTCAGCATCAACAGAGAATCTTCTAGAAATGCTATTCTCTGGTCATACCAGACCTACTGAATTTTACTTAAGTCCTCTAGTGATTCTGATTCAAGCTCAAGTCAGAAAACTACTCTTCTACACTGATCCTAAGAAGTCACTGAAACTTCAAAAGACTGTTACTTGGTGCAAATGCTTTGTAATTTATATAATTTAGAAAGGTTAAGTTTTGCGATAAACTTAATCCACTTACCTTGGGCTGAACTCTTAAGATGCCTCAAATATTTGCCTACTTTCTTTAAGAGCCTTAAAAATGTCTAAATTTATTTGCATCAGTCATTCTGACATAAAAGAATAAGCAATTGGCTTCGAACCAGGGATTCTGGAACCATTTAAACCCTTTGTAACTTGGTTTTCCTCATTTGTAAAGTGGAGATTCAGTTACCTATGTCGAATGATGATTTATTAGTTAAGTGAATGTGCCAAATATATTATAAATACTTAACCTTTATTCTTTATTGAGACCTAAATAGGGAAATGGTTTTGAAGGCTATTGTGATTTATACATAGATGTTCCCCCAATGTCTTATGTGATAATAGGTGGGGATTTTGAAAGGTGAGTGGATTATGAGGACGGTATAGCCTAATTGCTTCCAGGGGCTGGAACCTGTTAAGAAGAGCCAGGTAAACTGGGGATATGACCCAGAAAGGTATATTAACCTCCCTCCCTCTTCCTTCCCCTCTATCTGCTCCCTGGCTGTCATGAAGTCAGTAGCTACCCTGCCCCTCAGTGATGCTGTTTCTTCTTTGGAGCCTGCCAACCATGAACTTAAACTTGTGTCATAATAAACCTTTCCTCCTTTAAATTGTAGGTGTTGGATATTTTACCCCAGCAACAAGAAAAGTGACTAAGACAAAGGTATATAACCACTCCATTCTGCCTGTCTCTTAAAAATTCATTTTCCCCATAGGAAGTTTAGATCATATAGATGTTTACAAAACTAGATCATCGCCTCCTACCAGCCTTCCATAATATGAACCATATGCTGGTTTCTTGGTTTTGCCAATAGCTTCTAGAATCTGAGAACAGTTTGGTGAGCAAAGTAATCCAGACAGAGGGTAAGGTATTCAGAAGGGAGCCAAAGTAGTAACTGGTCCCACTATCCTCCTACCAGCCTACTTCCAGTGGGAACCTCTCACTCACCGGAACCTTGAGCTAACACACTTGGTCTAGCGGCTCTGTCTTCAGGGGTCATGCTAAAGCAAAACTAACAAGTGTCTAACATTTGTTGAGTATTTACTATGTGCCAGGCACAGTGCTTTTTAAGGGCATATATTGCGTGTCACAACCGATCTTTAGATCTCTCTGAGACAGTATCTCTGTTTTACAGGTGAAAAAATTGAGGCTCAAAGAAGTCAAGTAATACAACTAAAGTCATGTGGCTAACAGGTGTTAAATCGGGCTAAGAATCCAGGCCCCAGGAACAGCGGAGCCTCCACAGTCCCAGGGCTCTGCTACACGTTTTCATCTTCTCCAGACACTCGTCCTGACTATTTTCCACCTGTGAGTCCGCACCATTATCCCTCTTCCTGCCATCCCAGTAAAACAGCAGAATTCTCACTTCCTCCTGAAAACACATCTGCGTGGCTACAGAAGGTGGCATCTTCATTTTTTGTTTATTTCAGGTATTCTCTTGCTCTTTACACTTGACTTCTTCCTCTCAGTCAAACTTCCCACCCTGCTTCCCCAATTTCTTTTGTCTTCTTAATATTCATCCTCATCTTTGAAAAGCAAAGTGACCCAGTCATTTTTCACAAGCCCTAGTGACACAGATGTAATCAGACACCTTCGCAGGAGTGAAAGCTGGAATAGGGCGCTGAACAGCTGCATTCTGTTTCCTTCTGAACCAGCCACTGCGCATGGGAAAACACAGCAAGAGAGGCAGCCAATTTTCTTTATTCAAGCTGCTTACTGGCCTAGCCCCTTCTTAAGCATTACTTTAAAAATATAAGCGTAGACTTATTTGAATTACTATTTATTAAAATTTAGGATCAGAGATCTAAAGAACAGAGAAGAATGCTAGGGATATGCTGGCTAATTCCACTTTATGAAGAATGTATTTATAAAAATCGGTTCAAAGAGGCAAAGACACCTTACAAATTCTTTGACAGAAACCCTAGTATCTCCACACTTCTATCACTGTAGTGGGATGGAGGGAGTACGTCTTTCCACATGAAGGTTATTCACTGATACTTATTTTGTAGTAGGACTGAAAGATAATACTATATTTGAAAAATGTGTGACAATTTGCTATATGTTCATATACTGTCTCTTCCACAACCCCACAAGGTCTGTCTTATTAAGCTTATTTACAAATGAGGACGGGAGGTTCAGAGAAGTTAAATGCATTTCCAAAGTCACAGGTAGCAGGGGTGATTGCCAAACCCTGACTCAATGTGCCTAACTACAGAGCAAACTTCTCTTTACTGACATTACATTTGGAAGAGAACTTAGAAGAAGTCACTTTGCGAATTATTATATTACTTTTTAAGCACTTGCAGTGTACGGAATACCACTCAGAAAGTACCCATCATCTTAGCCTAAGTTCAGCTTCTCTGGCACATATTGATCACTGTGGGAAGTTTTCTAAGCACAGGAACCCTTTGGCCTGTAAGGCAGATGTTCCTCAAAGGCACTGAGTTTGATGCGAGCACCAACAGCACGGCTCCTGGAGGCAACAGTGCCTACACTGCATGGATTGTGGCCCTGCTACCTGCAAATGTAGAGTCTTGGGCAAATCTCTTCATCCGCATTTCCACATGTGTAAACGAGGAATCATAATAGAATCTAGTTGATGAATCTATAAAGATTAAATTATTCATGTGAAATGTCAAGTGCTTAAACACAGTGTGGGAATGTGTGTGAGTTTCTATGATTTTTGTTGTTGTTGTTGTCTTTTTGAGACATGGTCACACTATGCAGTTCAGGCTGGCTTTGGGCTCACTTTGTGGCCCAGGCTGGTCTTGAACCTACAGCCTCAGCATCCCAAGTGCTGGGATTACAGGTGTGCGCCACCATGACCAGCTAGTTTCTGTGAATATTAAATGTTAGAGTGGGGGCATTCTAAATAGAGAAGGTCATAGGCAAAGGCAAAGCACTGAAGGTCAGGGTGTATTAGGGAGACCAAATGGATAAGACATAAGAAACATGCCAGGAAAGCCATATTAGAGAGGGACTTGGGAATGCTGGACTGAGAAGTTCTAATGGGAGGTAGCAAGGTTCAGTAGAAACATTTCTACCACCAGAGACCTACAGCAAGGCACTAGATCTTAGGCCAATTCCATCATCCCTGGGGACCTACTCCTTCCCTGTAAAATAAAAAGGGTGAACCAGATAGTTGCTAAAAGTCCTCTTGTTTGATTTCTCCTAAGACAGTGGTGCAACACTAAATATGGTAAGCAGGGAAGGGCATGATGAGACTAGAAACAGCACTTGGGAGGCAGAGGTAGGAGGACTGCTATGAGTCTGAGGCCAGCCTGGGCTATGTAGTAACTTTAAGATCAGCCTGGACTATATAGTGAGACTCTGTCTCAAAAAAACTAAAAACAAACTAAGTAAATAATAAACAAATAAAGACCGAAAACCATGAGAGTGAATTTGAAAAGATGAGTTTGGAACAATGGACTGGAGCAGGGAGAGAACAGAGAGGGGCAAAAGGCTGGAAGACCACTGGGAAAGTCCAACAAATATGTTAAATACTATACAGATACTAGAAGTCTCTAGCAAAGCAGGAGGCTGGTCTGGATTCCAGGGAGGTGTGCTGTTGGCATTCTTAAATGGGTAAATAACTAGGGCTACCTACTTTGAAAACAAATCTATTCTACTAAAATAAGTTCAGGACAAAATGTAGAATTTAATTGATGTGTAATTTTACTAAAGACCAAATCATTTCAATGGGCTTTGATAAGAAGGGCAAGAAAGGATGCCAGTATTTGTAAAATGTATGAAACTGCAGAAGTACGTTACTTAGCAACAGGGTAACTTTACTAGAAGGTCACCATTGCTCTGCTCTTTGGGTGTTCTGAGGACTGAACATACACAGTGACACTGGAAAAAACTGCCCAGGAGAACAGCATTCGGAAATGCCGGCAACTCAGCCAAGAAGAAAGCTTTGCAAGCCAAACAAGCACTGGCTGCATACCATTCCCTGCAGGTATTTGGACTCAGGACAAAGAACTGAACATCAGAACACTTAACTCCCTCTCTAAGTCACCAAACTGAAATCTGTGGGTCTTGTGATTTGAATGTCCTTGAGGTTCCTAAATCATGAAATCAGGGGTTGCTTGGACACTTGCGGGTCACCCTCTATGGGCTCATTCATTTTCTAACATCCAAGGGAGGAATCAAAATGCGGTAGCATAAGCCCCTTGACACCACTTAGGAACTACTTTGCACAAAAAATCTGAGTCTTTTTGGGAAAAGAGTCCGTGGTTTTTAGTTTCTCAGCCTCAGCAAAGTATAAAAATCATGTCTGCTGAGGGGACACGACTCAGCGCTTTGCCTAAATGCCATAGTTCACTCCTGTACAGCAGTTTACTCTAATGTTGATTGTTCAGCCTTCAGAAATAATACATGAGACTGAGGCTGAGCCTGGTGGCACGAGTCTAATCCCAGCACCTGGGAGGCTGAGGCAGGAGGATCACCATGAGTTTGAGTCCAGTCTGGGGTCCGTAGTGAGTTCAGGTCTGGCCTGAACTATATAGCAAGACCTTATCATCATTATCATCAGCAGCAGCAGCAGCATCAACATCATCATCATAATATAGGAAATTTTTCTGTTTATTTTGATAAATTATCTCCTGGTAGTACTGATATTTTAAAAAATCTGAGTAGGTCAATGGATTGCCTTTAATTTTCAAAAGTGCCTGGGTACTTTTTTAAATAATTCATGACTCCAAAAAATTAGGCTAACATCTCCAGAAGACTTTTCTAGATCATCTTTCCTCAATTTTAGTGGAAATTACCTAACTAGTGACAGATACCTCACTTCCTTTCAAACGGAAGAGATAAAAATTTTTCTGGAATATTTCCTAGTGCTATGGATTTAACACGGTCTGTCCCCTCAAAAACTGTGTTCACATTTAATCCCCATTATCAGATACTAACACAGGGGACCAAGTGGGACTTTTTAAGAGTAATTAGAAGCCAGGTTTGGTGGCACATTTCAGCACTTGGGAGACTGAGGCAGGAGGATCAAGGTCAGTCTGGGCTATATAGTGAGTTCAAGGCCTAGACTAGACAGCAAAACCCTGCCTAAAATAAATAAATGAATAAATAAATAAATAAGTGACTGGGGAGCTGTTCCCAGGAAAAGTTTTGTCTATTCATGCAAGTCCTGGATTAATAGACCGTCTTGAAGGTGGGTGTGCTTAGGAGCCAGTTCGGCTAGATCTCTCCGTGTTCCCTGACTCATGCCTTGTGACAACCAGCACTGTGCATACCCAGGACTCCAGCCTCATCACATGTGATCTTCTTTGACCTTGAACCTGAACTGTGAGCCAAACTAAACCTCATTTTATTCACTTTTTGGTGGTATTGAGGATTGAAGTCAGTTTTTCACATGTCCCTTTTTTTTTTTTTTTTGAGACAGGGTCTCACTAAATAAATAAATTGCCCAGGATGGGTTCAAGCCTGTGATTCTCCTGACTCAGCTTCCCAGAGTGCTGGGATTATAGGTGAGCCACCACACCTGGCTCCTAAATCCTTTTATAACTCACCCAGTCTGTGGTTCTATGTTACTAGCAACAAAGAGCAAACTGACACATATACAGTATGCAAATTGTGATGATGATTCTAATTAAGTAGTACTAACTGAGCTTCTACCCTGTCATAGTTTCCTAATCACAGTAACATGATAAAAAGTCTACCTACCAAACAAAATTCAGCACATCACAGTGAGAATTTATGAACTGCAATTGAAACTTTCATTTTACACTAGTGGAAGGCATTATGAATCACGCATTGGGTTCTTGTGCTCCAAAGACTGGGAATTCAGGTTTCAAATCTCTACTCAGATTTCTATTGCCCAGGTGCAAGCAGGTGACTAATCACTAGATCACAGCTTCCCAACCAATAAACCAGGGGCAAAACTAATTGTTTCATAGGGCTGTGAAACCTAACGGAAATAATCCATCAATGTGCTTTGCGTGATGCCTGGATAATCATACCACAGCTACACGGAGCAGGAGACATTGTGCAGTGGCTTGTTATGGCTTACATCTAGCTATCCCCACAAAGCCTCAAGCAGTCATAGGTGGGGCTTTTCAGAGGTGGCTGGACCTAGAGTGTGTGATGCTGAGATTCAAGATGTGATGCTGGGATTAGGGGTGCTCCACTTTGGGTATGAATGCTGCCTGCCCAAGGATAAGATTAAGGGACCGAAAGAGGGGTGCTGTCATCCCTTGCCACTTGCTGGCTTCTGCTTTGCTGTCCTCTGCCCACCACAAACTGTTACTCTTCTGCAGTGCCCCTCTGCCATGCTGTCATGCCACCCTGCTTTGGAGCCAGCCAACTATGAGCTGAAACCCCCCAAAATTGTGAACTAAATAAACCTTTCTTCCTTTAACTTTGGCTTTCAGGTATTTTAATTTTTCATCATAAGATTGATATGTTTAGTAATATAAAAAATGACCCCAGATAATCTTTAGATGATTTTCAATATTCTTTTTAAATACTAAATAGCCTAAATTTAGCTTTAAATAAAGAAATTTCTTCTGAGCATGCAGGCTGGAATAAAAATGCTTGATACTGCAAACTAATGAAAATAAACTTTAAAAACTATTCGTTTGTCAAATTATTGCTTTTTAATAATCAAAGAACAGCGTGTAAGAACTAAAGTTTTAAAGAGAAGATAGCGTAGGTAATTTGAAGAAAAGTTTAGAATTCATCTAGAAATGAAGAGATTCAGAGACATCAATCCTCCACTTTACTGCAAAG
Source organism: Dasyprocta punctata (assembly GCA_004363535.1). Lineage (NCBI taxonomy): Eukaryota > Metazoa > Chordata > Mammalia > Rodentia > Dasyproctidae > Dasyprocta > Dasyprocta punctata. The sequence continues at coordinate 9,807 of RJWM01021456.1, forward strand.
GTAATTCAATTTGAAATATATACTATTTGAGGAAGAATAAAAATAAGAATTAATCAAAACCGTTCAAAGTGTGGAAAGTTTGTCATCTGAACTATATTTACCACCTCTTGTCATGTTAACTTCCAAAGGTTGTATATTAATGTAACCAGCTTCAAATAAGTGCCTACCACAAGACCAGGAAAACCATGAACTTCTTTGTTTCAATTCTATCCTACTGATTTGTGGACTGACCTTGAAAAGTGTAATTTCAAGGGATGGGAGGGCAATTTACCTTCAAAAACATTTTGAAAAGAATAAATCTTTACTAAACAGATAAAAATATTTTTTAAAAAGCAAGAAAGTCACATTAAATTCCTCTAAATGAGGAAAAAAAAATCATTGCAGATGACAACTAGGGAGAACAAAAGGGAACAACAAACTAGAACTACTTCAGTATTTGTATTCCTCTTTTACATGAACATTGACAAATACTAGAAGCTGTGACCCACCAATAGATACAAGCTTTTAAAGTTTTATTCCTTCTCTTTCCAGACACTTGACTCTTTCCTTAGATTTGCATTTGCCATTTAAAACAAGTCTTGCAACATTTTTTAGAAACAAAGCAAAATGTTCTGTAAATAAATGCACTATTATGCTAAGTAAACATGCCAGAGGATTTCAAATAAAAACCATGGGGACAGTAGGGGAGTACAAAGTGTCCAAGAAGAAGTTAAAAAAAATAATGTAAAGGCATAAATCATGTGTTTCTGTGACATGAGAATCACCCCAAGCAAACAGACTTCAGGTTTGTGGGCATGGTGCAATTTGCCACCTAATTCAAGGACAGAACTGGTAGAGAATGCAAAGGAATAATCTAAACTGATGAAATTACTGAGAGCACATGGGGGAAAAAAAAAGAAAGAAAGAAAACCACCTTGTCAGCTCACTTTCTTCCTATCAAATAAAATGCGCCAAGGGCATGCCTGCTGAGCAAATTCCTCTCGTTCTGTACAACCTTCAGTAGAGTCATTACTGAATTAATTCAAGAGGTGTGACCCGAAGAAACAATCTTAATGAACAGAATAATTCACAGCTGAGAAGTACTTCCCAAATTCTCTAGTAGTCACCTTCTTCGGAGTCACAAAGCTCTTTGAAGAAGGATGAAGCCTATGTATTTTCTCCCCAGAAATGGAAATCAAGGGTATAAAGACAAAATTCAGAGTTACATGTGCAGGCATTGGAACTCCGTGAGTCCTGGATTAAGAGCTATATTGATCATGTCCATGCTTTTCATTTTAAAAATCAGGAAGCTGAATTTCAGAAAGGATCAGTAATTTGTCTAAAGTGACCCAGCCAGGAAATAACAGTACAGCTGCCATTCTAACAACAAGGTATTCTCCACTTCCCTCAAAGTGCCTGGTCCCATCATTCGTTAGTAAACCTCTACGCTTATGTGTATCCATAAAACTAAACCACCATGTATGTTGTTTGCATTAGCAATATTAATGGGTCAGAACAGAAACACTTAGCTTCGTTTCAAACACTAATAAAACAGAATAAAAAACAATCAACCACCCTCTAAGTATTATGACTTAACCTGTCTTGAAACTAGTATGAAAATTATTGTTTTTTGGGATGCTGCTGGAAAAAATTAAGGTTCCTAAACCATATTTCCACAAGTGTGAGATTCAGTACCTCTATCATGGTAATCTTACAGCTATATCTTAAATATATAGCCTAAGATACTGGAACTGAATGGTTCTCAGTGATATCCCACCAACTCTGGCTTCCAAGTATTCTTTCATAAGCATAGGTCTTTTTGCAAGCCAAACTTTATTTGGAAACTCCAATACATAAACACATGTCACTAATACCACAGTAGGTCGTGGTAGGCTTTGGAAGCTGGCTTGAAAATCACTCTTCCTGAAAACATAGCACTGGTAAATGGGGGTCACACTGTAGTGGGACCAGTAGCTGGGTTTCACCACTCCTGGGTTGTTTTCTTATTTATTTATGAAATACTTTGTTTTGATTGCCTCTAAATTTCCTTGCTGATCCAGTACCCTAACACAACCACTACAACCACCACTATAAACATCTAAGATTTAAAAGGCACCTATCGTGTTCCAGACTCTGTTCTATGAACTTATTTAATTCTCTATAAGATTAAGCATGATTAATATCTCTCTAATAATAACTGAGGCACGAAAAGATTATGTGACAATAACTAGTAAAAAATTGTATATATGTGTGAATATATATATTTTTTTTCTTTTATGTAATCTATACTACAAAATTGGTGAGTAGGAGCAGACAGCCAAAATTCATTTTTTAAACCCATGTACATATTGGCACTGATTAGGCCCTATGTTATAGTATGAAATCTTTTTAATGGTATGTAGTTGTGTTGTTACTGTGGTATTAGTGACATGCATGTGTATTTTTACTCATAAACCTTATCCCCCAAGCTAGATTATTAATGTCCTGAGCTCAGAGATTGCTTTATATTTTCTATTTCCCCTTCTATAAAATACAGATTTGAATTATGTAGGTCTTTATTCAATTACAAGGGATCTTCTGAGTCCTATTTTTTATTAACTTGACTTGTTTTCAAGGGTCTTATTTAAAAATTCTATCCAAAGAAAACACAATAATTTCACTAGAGAAACTCTTGAAATTATTTTTTTTTCCCCTGAGTCCATTGTTGGAAGGAGGAAAACACATTTTTTCCCAATTTAGTGATTTGACATTTGCTCTTGGAGTGAGAGATCATATTTTATTGTCAATATTAATAATTATCCTTCACTGGACATTTATCTTCTTCCTTATCTTATAAAAGTATCTTGCTATTTCTTAATGTATTAATTAATAGGTAACTGGCTGATAATAAGCAGATGGTTAAAGACAAGAATAGAAAACCTTGCAACATGCTCATAATGCATACTTATGCCACTTAAAAATATCAGTTTGACATTTCACAGGAAATGGCACTTATTAAGTCATACTCTTTAAACATTTCAAACATAATGATGCCAACAAGTTATGTTTCATTGTTTTTCTCTCTTTTATTTCCCCTTAAGATTTGCTAAGTTGTTCAGGCTGGCCTCAGACTCTCAATTCTCCTGCCTCAGCCTCATAAGTATTTTTCTTACATAGCATGTGCCTCTGAGAGGTTCTCAGTCTGTGGTCAGGCACAGCATCATATGCCAACTATGCTTCATGGCCATCTATTTTAAATTTGCTCTCTGGGGTCACTGCAAGTTTCCCCAACTCATTCACAGCCCCCACTGTTATAGTACTTCCATGAGAGGCATAGCTTCCCAGAAACCTACTTTAAGCACACTTTAGAGCTTTGCATTAACCTGACATCCTTCCAGAGGTTTACAATATAGACAGAGCTAGTCCACAATAAGAACTGAGATTTAATTAGGGTCAGGACATATTTTCATCTCTAAATTTTAACAGAATAAACCAGCTACAGCAATGATTCTTAAACACTCTTTCAGAAAGTCATGAAAAATGTAGACACCTGGAACCCTTTCTGAGATGTTTTGAATCAGTTTCTTAGAGCAAGACTGAGGCATCTGTATCTTCTAATGGACAACACAAGTGACTATAATGGTCAAAGTGGAGTCCATTATTGCTATTTTCATCCAACAAACATTCAATGAACTCTTCTATTCATAAACCCAAAACTTAGAATGTCAACATACAGTCTTCCTTGGATCAAAAACTAACAAGAAATGAGGAAAAGGCCCATGATCTATGTTTGTAAAAAATATTTCTTCCTTACCTCCATCCCTAAACTCAAGACCTAGATGGGTATATAGTAGGCAAAAATTGTGTCGATTTGCTTACCAGTCCTTCAAGTAAAATATGCAAATACATTTAGCTGCTGCATCAAAGAATTTATTAATTTTTGCAGTGCTAGTCTCACTAGGCAGTCTCACGAGGCAAATAAGGGTTTTAAACATGCACTGTCTGAATGTGTTCAAAATCTGCACAAATTTGTGTGTTCGTGTGTGCATGTGTGTAGGAGTCTGTGTGTAGAATTTTTAAATTCTATACACGAGACTGAGCAAGTCATACTTCAACTGCAAGTGTCAACCTTTGTTTTTAAATTCTGCTACGCACCTTTAATGGAACATGTAAACCAAGAATATACATCAAAAGTTGGGAAGAAAAACAGAGCCCTTTCTGCCTCATATACTAACATCTCAACAAGGACACTTTTCTTTCTTTTTCTCCATACAACATTCGCTGCTTTCCTCTTCCTGCATTTCCAGTGTTTTCTAGTCAATATTCAAATAATGAAGGGTCACTTCACCAGCTAGGTTGAGTCAAGAACTTACAACAATGCTTCCCAAGCATTGTTGATCTTGAAATCACATATTGTAGTTCAAATACATATGAAAAATCTCCCCTCTACAGTGAGAGATGGAGAATGCATCTCGTCTCTGGTTTGAGTCTTAAAAAAAGCATCAAAGGAAGTAGGCAGGAAGCTAGCAGCGAGCCAGGATAGCAGTGTAAACGCCCTTTGATAAGGGGAAAAGGCCAGTGTGGTGAATAGAGGAGGTGAGGATGTCCCACACCTAGGCAATAAGTCACCCCTCCAAAGGCACTGATAGAACAAGCAGGTACACACCCATGGCATGCCAGAGTCTTTATATTGATGGAGAGAGAACAACAAGGGTCCTGGTGATAAGCTTGGTGGAGAAGAGCAGGAAGGCATGTGAGGGGGACACGGACACATTGAGGAATCCACTCACATGGTAATGCGGAACAACTGAGTGCCAGTACATCAGCACACAGTGACCTCTTTCACTGCCTGTGACCGAGAGGACAAGACTAGCAAAGGAACAGTCATTGCCATGGTGTATCATGGGCCAATTTTACCAATAAATCTTCCCAGACCTTAAATATCTCCCTATCTGACCTCTAGAAATTCCTCAGAGTAACTCAATGATCCCTTTCCTCAGTTTACAAATATATGAATCTGGGACAAGGAAATCCTAAATCTTTCATCGACAAGTGTAAAGACGTTCTCTACTTACCAATTTTGTGATGTCTTTTACATTATCAGTCACAGGATTCCCGCAGATCTCTTTAGTTTTGACGAGAGGATTAAATAGGAGCAGTTGAAGATAAATGCAAGTGATAATCCAAGTCTAAACAAAAACAGAAAAATTTCTTGGTGCCCGTCAGTTAAAATCTGTACTCATGCAAACTATTAGCAACTTATGCCATCATACAGAAAAGGCCAATGTACCATATTAAAAAACAAAAGGTGTTAAATGCAGTTAAATACTAAGCTGTTCTCACCAAGTTAAAAAAAAAGTCCCAGTTAAAGTCTTGTTGAAATTATCCCTTCAATGACATTATTGTTAACTTTTGTCAACTGCTTTCTACACCCAATTTCCTAAGGCAACTAGGAATAAACTTGTAGCCACATGTGAAGGATTTATCACTTAGAGTGACTTCTAAAAACTAGAGAATGCATAAAATTCATACCTTAAGGCACCAAAAGAACTTTCTTTTACTATTTTAAATGTAGACTATTTGGCAAGTAGCAGCATAACCTCTCAACAGTGCTTTAATCCAATCATCTACAACAGCTCACCAAGCTAAAAAGAGGGAGATGTATTTTTAGGTCCAAGACAAAATTTAACCTAATTTCTGAGACAGCAAAAGAATTGTGTGGAACGTTTTTTATCCATTTAATGAGGAAATACATTTCCTGAGCTAGTCGGAGGATATTTTTAAACAACAGCAGAAAGTAATCACACATACATATATATCACATGCATGCACGCACAGAATCCTATGTGAAAACAGCAATTTCTACCACGTATTACAGTTATTTTATGCATGGTTTATTTTTCCTGACTATACTATACTGTGGAGTTTCATAAACTTGGGCATGCAATTTCTTTTTTTCAGTTATCTCCACATAACACACAACATAGCGCCTTGCATATTTTAAAAAAAATAAAACCTTAATAAATACTTGCTGGATGAACCAGTGGCCAAGCAGAAATGTATTTCAATGCTTCTAATTCAATAAGCACTTATTGAGCATGTATCACAGACAGGGACTGTGCTGGTCACTGGGGAAACTAAGATGATGAAGATGCCCTTGAAACTTGGAGGCAGGTAAATAAATAACACTCGTACCTTGTGATAAATGTTTTGGGAACACGGAGAAGAAAGCAATTAATCAATTAATCCTAAGGGGAGAGCCTGTGGCAGGAAAACAGCACCATGAACAGCCAGAGTGAAAATGTGTCTCTGGCTGGATTTGGGAGTCTGCAAGTGTCAATAAAAGAGGCCCATGCCAGGAAAGATAAACAGCATAAACAAAGGTAAGCAGATGTGAAGTTATTTTAAAATATGTGACATTTCTTTTACAAGCTACAGCATTTTAAAATTACACAAAACCTCAGACATACAAGGCTAGTCATATGTTAAAAGGAACTGAATTATTATTTTCTATTAGCGTCTGCACACTAACTAACTAGATATTACCCTGGTTCAGATGGAGAATGATCACTTGCTAAAATTTCTAGCAGTATAATGCTACCTATGGAGTTATAGTAGCTTGTAAACAAAACTCAGCGCCTTCTATACTTTTACCACTGTAGTCTCTTGTTTAGCAGGAATCGAACTTAATTTTGTTTAAGAGTACTTTCAGCTCTGATTGGCACATTGCTCATATTACCATCTCCCTTAGATCACCATGAGGACCAATTTGTATACATGATTTGTTTGGGGAGTTTCTCTTTTTCGGGAAATTGTAACATATAAAATTCCCCCTAATAACATAGTCATCACATGTGTAGGTATTTATATAATCCTAAGCTTTCTTTTATATTGCCCTTGCTAAGATGCAACTCCCTTTAATTATATTTCTCTAGGGCTGTCTCCCTTGATATGATTTGGGAAGCTGCCCTAAGGAGACTCAAACTGTCTAAGAAAAATATTCATATACTAGGAGCTAGGCAATATGAAGGTAGAAAGTGTTATTTATAGCTGGCACTGGATGAATATTTTTAAACAATTGTTCATTCAATCACCAAATATGTATCGAGCGCTAGTGTATACCAGGCAGTGTCCTAATTGCTACGGATATAAAATGAACAAAAAGACAGAAGTCTCTGGCCTAAAACTGCCTTCTTATTGATGGAAGATGACCCATGTAACTGGGTAGAACAGTACATCCAAAGAAAAATTAGAGCCAGGGAAAGGGGATTGCAATGACACTGACTACTCTGATCTATCATCAGCGGTGATCTTAGGTTCACAAAACACCGAAAATGTCACCCAGCACAAGTGGCATGCCTCCTTTTCCTGTGCTCTGCTTTATTGCAATTTCTGAAGACCAAAGCTTTGTCTGCACTGACCAAGACTATTGGCACCATTTTTCAATAGCTCAGAGGATCACTGGCATTTTTCAGTTGCAAGGTATTTTTAATTAAGTATGTACACTGCTTCCTAGACAAAATGCTACTGCGCCCTTAATAGATGAAACTAGAGTGCCAACAACTTTTATATGTACTAGGAAACAAAATGTTTGTGTGAGTCACTTGATTCCCATATTTGTTTTATTGAGGTAATCTGGAGCTGAACGTGCACTGTCTCCAAGCTACGCCTGTCCTGAGATTTAAGCAGTGACTCAGGACAGGCAACAAAAGAGGAAGCACAGCATCAAAAGGCAGATATCTCATGAATTCCTGGCTATCTCTAATGTCTGCAAATCACTGCACATGTGGAACATATGTGCCAATGACAGATGACTCAGGGTTGAGTCTGAAGACCCATTCCTCAGCTTCTATCTTGCTAGTGAAATGGTCCTTCTTGGGCATTTAATGAGCTTCCATTCATTTTCCCAAGCAGCTCGCCTCAGCCAGTGCCATTTTCAACAATAAAGCACATATAGGTGCTTGCTCTCCTACCTAGTAATTTCATCAGGATACTATTGTGTTAGGTGTATCTGTATGCATTTTTTGAGTTTTTTTGCAAGGAGGATTATGTGAAAGATTAAACCCCCATGAATCCCTGAATCTAAAGAAAAAGGCCATGGAGCAGGCTTTTACCCCTTTCCTTCTTGGGACTCCAGTATGTATCAAAACAGCTTGAAATGTTTAATAAGGTGACTGGTGGGGATTTTACCAAAGATTGGATAGAGCTATAATGGTATCCATACAGAGATCTGTAGGAGAAGTATCACAGAGAGAGAGAGAGCAAAGGTAGTGCCAATGTTCTAACATGTATTTCAGGATCATTTCTATCAAAGCAACATGGAGAAAAGCCAGTCTGAAATGAATTTAAGAAAGTACAAGGAAAGAGGCAACCAGAAACAGTGAACATAGGCAAACTTCTTTGAAAGGACTTACTTCAAAGAAGAGCATGCAAATAAATGCATAAATAAAAGCAAAGTGAGATGGTGACTGACAAGGAAGTGAGGGAGAGGAGGTTTTTATTTGTAAAATGATAGAATTGCTAGGATGTGTATATGCAACTGGTGGCACAGGTCAGAAGACAGAGAAACGTGGGAGCAGTGACCTTGAATGGACAAGGAGGAGTGAAATTGAGTTCTCAGCGGAGTATCTGGCTTTCAACATACATGTTCATAGTCGATCAACACTGTACAGCAGAATATTAGAATAGAAATGCAGACATTGCAAAGTTTTTTTATTTGTTTTAAACAACACAACAATGAAGTTAAAATTTTAAAATATTTACAATGTATCAAGCAACTAATAACAAAATCTAACTTTCTCATATCCTAAATTTAAAGATGAAGAAATTGAGTTACAGAGAGATTTGGTAAAATCAGGAATATAAATTTAAGTCTGCCCAATGATAGCTATTGTCCTTTTACTTACCTCATGCTGTCCCAGAACTCACCAAAATCTGTTATATCATTTGTGAGCATTTTAACGGCATTATCTCCAGAATTTTAATAATTTTGCAAATACCAAGCATATGGATACAAATGTGCTCCATATTCCATGCACAGCTGAATAGCCTACCTTTTTCAGATGATCATATTTTTCAGTGTGTGTCCTTTGATAGTTTCTTAAAATACATTAACACAGACTGCTTTATAATTGCAAAATCATTTCACCTGGATAAAATCGTTTCTTTTTGTTTCAGTGAAGTACAGATATTTGTAAAGATGTGATTTTGCTCATTTTATAGGAATAGGAATCTACTTGGTCAAGGCTAAAGTTAAATCTATACTAATTCAATAATACTGAAATATCCCTGAAAAAAATCTATCTTTCCTGAAGTACTTTCACAGCCATTATAAATAAACTCACTTTACAATTTAGTTTTGCACATACTCTGCTACCATTAAGGGATACTCCCCTTTTGTAAAATTAAACAATTCATTCTAGCATAGTTAAACATTAAGAGGGTGCAATCAAATTAGAAGCACTGAGAATTCTGTACAGCAGTACTAAAACCTCCTTCATCATTGTTCTTGAAGAGGGCAGAAATACAGAGCCTATGGCTTTATATGGAAGGTTTTCAGTACAAATTATTCTGTATGGAAACCTTTTTAGTATATGCCCCACCTTCTTGCATGATCTTCTAAACAGTGGTTAAAGCATTAAGCTTCCCTTTCCTTTGGCGATTCAGGTTCACCAAATAAAGAGACAACTTGCAAAGCATCTATGCTCTCATGACTTCTCTCTACCACATACAATTGTTCCAAATCACTGTATTTTGTTGAATGACTGTTTTTAAAACTTTTTTTTTAGCTTTTGTTTGTTTCTTAGTTTCCCTTTTTCTCCCTGACGGTCAGGCTGTTATATATTCTCACTGCCAACGTACCTATTTTGAGCCTCCTGCAGTCGTCCTTTATGGCAAGCATAACACACAGCCCACCCACTAATGGAACTTTCAGTAGGCAGTGTGATGGCCCCATCCCTACTCCTGAAACTTGTGACTGCATTACTTTACATGGAAAAATCAACTCTGCAGATGGGAAGAAGGTAAGGACCTAGAGATAATAAGATTGCCCTGAATTCTTGGGGCTCAGTCTTTTTACCAGGTCCTTAACAATAAAGAATCTTTCCTTACTGTGGTCAGAGAGAGAGGAAATGATGGAAGAAGCTCAGAGAGAGGATAATAGCAAAAGGACTTGGCTTGCCACCGCCACCACTGAAAACAGAGAAGGCGCTGGGAAACAAAGGATGCTGGGGGCTAGCAGAAGTTGGAAAAGGAAAGAAAAGAAACAGATTTGACCCCAGTCTTTGGAAAGACATATAGCCCCACTAACACCTTAGTTTTAGTCTATTAATTCCTACTTTAGACTTGCAGTTTCCAAAACCATAATAAATACATTTGTATTAAGTCACTGAATTTGTGATAATTTGCTACAGCAGCAACAGAAAAACAAAATAGACCTCAATGAGCAAAGCTTCTGAATCAATTAATGAGTGAGGGGTGTAGTGTAGTGATGTTCAATCTATGCTGGGTGAAACAAAGAAACTGTCCCTCTAAGAATTCTAGTTCTCAAACCCCTATGTCAAGCCAGCAAGCTCAGCTTTCGTTTTCCTGTTTTACTTTTTCACGCCACTCAGTAAGCTTTTGTTTCAACAAGGGTTTCCAAGGGGAGGAACACACACGCACACACACACACAATTTTGGAAACTATGAATCCAGAAAGCCTCCAAGTCCCTCACTGTGTGACCTCAAACACGTCAGTTCATCCCCCTAACTATCCATTCATCAGGCCATAAAATGAGAAAGGAAGAAAATGCTTGCCTCACCCATCTCATGAACTAATGCAAAGAATCAAATGAAAAAGTCATGTGAACCAGAGGTGCAATGCAATTATTTACTGTGGGGCTTATGGATTCTAAATTGGCCAGAAAATCAGGGAGCAAGAGACTTTAGAAATGCTGAAATAGGAATCTGAGTATAGACTTTGGAAGGTAAATCATCCATGATCTTGATATTCATTTTTTAAATTGACGTAACTATGTTTACCACGTGTGACACACTGTTTTGAAGAACATATACATGGTGGAAGGAAAGTAGGGCATTTAGTGTCATGGATATTTTTGACATCAGCTTGGCGTTTAGAAACTTTTGCCAAATCACGTCTTCGTTTTCAGTGGTGTCTAGGGTAGCTCCAGTGAATGAACAATAGACTTCCAATTAAATGAGGTGTGCCAAAGTCCCAACAAAGTATTTATCTTTCTTTTCTTTCTCTTCCTCTCTCTCCAGCTTCTATAAACTCCAGCAAAGGTCCTCGGGGCCTCACTGCGGGGGCGTGTACGCAGACGCACGGGCACACGCTCTGAAGCAGATACCGTACTGAAGCAGATGCGCCTTCTCCTCGAAATTGTATCTTTTCGACCCGGGTATTCATCTCACTGGGTTAGTTTCTTTTTCTTTTTTTTCAGATTTTTTTTTTTCCCCTGAAACTCTCTGCGTCTGCATTTGACATTTTTCTTTGGCTACTTTGTTTAGCATCATACAACTATTCTCTCTAGGTCACACTCATTGTGCGATAACCTCTTATTTCAAGATAACCTTTCCTTGCAGACACATTAAGCTAATCTCACTGACGGCAGTTCTTGCCTAGATCAAAAGTGTCCCCCACATCCTCCCCACAAGACACAAAACTATAATGATCCTTTCATTGCTAAAAGGTGCTTTTAATTATTGGCATGATGGGGGAAAAAAAAGACTTTAACGAGAAATCTGCATGCATCGTTAAGACTAAATCATGCAATAGAAAGGGGCCTGGTAGAGAGAACTGAGTGTCTAAAACTCATGCTCCATTGACAATGACAGGTAGCAGGTTCTTTCCTGGGAGCAGGTTTTAACAGCTAGCAGATGGTCCTAGAAGAGCACTTCAAGGAAGGGGCAAGACTTCTAGGAAGATGCGGCTTGAGGCTTCATGAGGCTTTGCTTCAGTCTCACTTCTGTTTAGAACCAACCTCAGCAGACTCCAGTGAAACATTCATTCAGTCACCAATCCCTCCTCAATGCATGCTTTCCTTACAGTAAAAAGCCACACGCCAGGAATGGGAGCTGCAAAATACATATTCCTAACGTGCACTATTTACTTGATCTGAACATGTTGCATAACACACAAGTCACACCGCAGACCTTTTGGCTGCAATGGAAATTAACACGCGTGAAGCCCATGAACATTAGGGAAACATACCCTATTTGAGAAACGAACACATCCCAATATTCCAAACTTGAAAGAAAAGGAAAGAAAAAGAAAACTTTCTTTGAATTGGTTCTCTGAGAGAAGTGACTTCAAAATATTCATTACTTGGGTCTGCACTGCAAAATTCAACAAGTCAAAAAGATAGTGGAGTGTGGCTCATTTTCTTTTTGCATAAACCTACAAGATGGTAATAGAACGGCCCAGAACAAAACAGCAGCTGCTGCCAAAAACAACATTCATCTTCTCTTTCATCTGGCATGCCAGCCATGGAAGCAGGCAGCTCCCTTGTAGCCCAAATGTGCTTTGGAAGACAGCCAACTGACTTAGTTACCTAGAGCCAGCAAAGCAAGTTACCAAGACACAGGTACTGTAATTAGTCTTCCGTTCAGGTCTTCTGAGGTCTTATGAACCACGTCCTTTAAAAATATTCTTGAAATAAACCAACAACAACAGGATCCTTGTTTAGCATAACCATTTAGTTCTTGATGACTTCATTCTTTTTTCAGGTTTTCTTTATTGCTTAAAAATCTACCATTAGATATTATGAAGAGAATACCTAACCATTCTATACAGATTTAAATTCTCCTCTACTTATTGTCCAGTAATTTCTAAGGGACAAAGGAAACATTTAGCAGGTTGATTTAGTTTTTGACACTTTACTGCTATCACTAAGCAGATGTTAACCAGAAAGCTAGCAAACACTTGAAGAAGTGTGGAAAGCTGTGTGCTGAAATCTTGTGAAATATTCTCTTCTACCACTTTCCAACCTTTTGTGAAGATTTAAAATAAAAATATTTTCAAATACAAGTGATCACTCATATGGCAAGTGAATGCTTTAAAGAAAAAACCAGAACAATCTAGAAAAGAATTGCTTCATATAAAAAGGTAGACAAATATTTTTCTTCAATATAATAAAGAAGTTTAAAAATTACAAGTATTAAACCTATGGAGAAAAAAAATCACCCCTCAATAGTCCTTGTTATATATGTATATAAGAATTACTTAAAGGAGAAATAACTCACTAAAAAATACGAGGGCACATATTATTTTTTATAACATTCCCATCAACCGGGTATATGTTATTACCCCTCTGCAGATGAGAATGTCATTCAGAGAGATTAAGAAACTTCCTTATAGTCACTCTGCTAGCAAATTGCTGAGTTAGATTTAAACTAAGACCTACACTATGCTAGAAAGTAAAACACGGGACCCATGAGATAATAAAATTGATTTAACTTATATCTAATAAACTCTTAAATTTTATTTAAAATTATGTTGTAGACAGCATAGATCCTTTTACCTGAGTCAGTTTCAAACTGAAACCACAACATTCATTCCTGATTAGGATGAAATAAAAGCAAATCAAGTTACACAGAAAGTGTCGAGTTAGAAAAAAATTATAGAGAGCTAGAGGGAAGGGAGAAATCCAAAAATTAGTGATAAATTGCTTCTCCTGATAAAAACAAAAGTAGGTGTTTTCAGACATCTAATAGCATCTTCCCCCAAAATACTTACTCAGCCAACAAATATGGAGCACCTGATAAGTTGATAAGATAAACACAAGAAAGACACAGTGATTGGTCTCAGGAAACTCAAGCTACTGGAGAACAAGGCAGGGTGGGACACTGTATAGGTAGAATGCACAGGAGGTACAGGTAAACCTACCCTAGAGAGACTGTGAGCTTTCAATTTATTAAGGTGTTCAATATGTCAACATATCTTGAAGGAGAAGATCAGGATAGATTCTGGGAGAACAGAAGTTACTGCCCCAAAAAGGTGAGGGAACAAGGTGATTTCATAGTTTCCCATTTACAATGCCAATTGGAAAATAAGTTTTGAAAATCAAGCAGCAATAAATGAGGCTAGAAAAAAGCATGCAAAGGTCCTCTCCATTTTGCTAACTGATTTTTATTTTATCTTAAAGGAACTGGGCAGCCCTTGAAAAATGTCAAGCAGGAGAGTATCAAGAGCTGATTCAGCTATGAAAAGTTTACCCCGCATCAGAATGAAAACTGGAACTAGTAGGGGTAGGAAATACGCATAGGGGCACAAGGCCAACTAGGTCACTCATGCCATCCAGAGTTGGCAAAATGAGGCCTCAAAGAGGACAACAGCAGTCAGAAAGGAGAAAAATGAACAAATCTAAGAAGATATGGAAGTGAAATGAAAGGTCCTAAGACCGACAGAAAGTGCATGGGGTGAAGGGGAGACAAATGGAGTTCAGATTACAATGTGGGTGACCGGATTAAAAAGTGGTGCTATTCGTTGAGCCAGTTATATAGAAGTGGCAACTGGAGATTGGGGATTATTACCAAAAACCTTATAGCAAAACAACATATATTGTCTGTCATGAACTAGAGACATAGGAGATGGGAGAACGAGAAGGCAAATCCAAGGTGATTGTGGGTACTACAGTCCATGAGAAAGAACTAAAGAGAGGGTCTGATGAATAAAACAAGCACTAAGAGATGTCAACATGACAGTGACCGGAGGGTACCTAGTGGGGCTGACCTTGCTGAGGAGAATTCCTGTGGAGTTACAGGACTGAAATCAGATGACAGCGGATGGACCATAGGAGTGAAGAAAGGAAAGGGACCTGCAAGGACAGCCTAGGACAGTTTGAAGATAGAGAAGAGGACTGTCTGAAAGAGTAGAAAGTTCATTCCCTTCTTGGTAGAAGGAAAGAGGCAGTTCTGAGAAAGTGGAGTTGAACTGATAAATTAAGCATTTCTCTTTCTTAAATGGTCTAGGAAGAGAGAATGACTCATTTGTGGTTAATGAGAAGCAAGTAAGCTCAGGACGTGACTGTGAAAATCCCTGGAAAGGACTTGCTGTGCTAGAAGAAGCATTTGTGGCACTGTAGATTATTTCATTAGTAACAATGCTTTAAAAAAAAAAAAGTCATTAGCTATTCATAAATATAGCCCTTTATTAATTATAATGAAGAGAGGGAGAAAAATCCCCTAACACAATATAATTTACTTTAGGGAATTATAATTTACTTTAGGAAGCTAGTTAATGACTAATGCAAATCAAATTCTTAAGACTTTTGTTACTATGTTACATGTAGCAAAGTAATCTAAAAAACTGATTGGACGCTAATTAAATTTTGAACTGAGAATTACACTCTCTTGCTGACTCTTTTTACTAAAAGCATGTATTTCCAAAGATGAACAGGTACCCAACATTGGGTACACTACGATAATAGAATTAAAAAACAACAACAAAACTTTGCGATAGTTCTGAAAACTACATACCCATCTCCAGCACTCCATGGTACCAGTTCTTTTTGGATGGCATACTTCTCCTAGGCCAGTGGTGGTGAACCTATGGCACACGTGTTGTTTTTCTTTTAAGACAAAAGATGTCAGTGTTTGAATTGCTTTTTCTAAACTAAAACCTCAGTATTCAGGCTTACTTGTACTTTGGGATAAATCAGTGAGCTTTGGATTGCAGTTTGGGCACTTGTGCCTAAAAGGTTCGCCACCACTGTCTTAAGCCAATTAGTTGCTCTTAAAATTGAAGCACTATCATAAGCAAGAATCTGAAGGTTGTAACTACTCAAAAACACCTATAAAAAACTAAGTTGTAACTTGTACTGTTCCAAATACATGATTCACTTCCGAAAGTGTAAATCAACAACCTATGATTCTTCAAAATCTGTAAAATCTCTTGAACTCCAAACACTTCAGTGACAGAAGATTGATTTGTTCTCCAGTTATGATCTGAGCCCATTTGCCAAATCTGAAACTGAATGCCTGAACTTCCTGGAACTTCTTGTGATTTTCCCTGCTCTATGGATGCAATTAGATGTCCCAGATGTACTATCAGTTCAGCTACTGAGAATCTGGTAAGTTTGGTCTCATGGGGTCTTTTAATTTTTTAAAAACTTAATCTGAGGAAGCAGCTTAGGCAGTCTTTAATAGTCTTTTTTTCCCGCCTAGATTTTTTTAACCACATCAAAATAAACTAAGTCATACTCTTAATTGCTCTCAAATAGATGAAAACCAGTGGAGTTAAGAGCTTGAGCTCAAAGAACATAGACAATCTTGATCATTTTCTCCATCACATGAGATGACAAGTCTCATTTGCAAAGGTCACAAAACTAGCTTTCCAAATTATGCGGTGTGTGCTGGGCACACCAACTACCTTTTGCCGAACTGAACAAACTGCTGAAATACACTCCCTTTCACTGAAGCCACCCAGCAGAAAAGCGGGGTCTGCTATCTATGTTCACAGGAAAGCATAATTGTTTGGGGTGCCTATGGAGAATACAGATGGCTGAGGATCATAGAAAACCCAAATTTCTGAGGACACATCTTAGTGCTGTGCATTTTTTTGTTGCTGTTCTTTTTTTTCAGCACATGTTTATAAAACAAAATAGTGATGCTGATTTTAAGGAGTTGGAACATGCGTATAATAGGCCTTGATCCTTTAAATCCTCTTTTCTTTTTATTTTCTCACCCTTCCCTGATCCTCTTCTATTTTAATGAGCCTTTCATATATTCTTATCTTCTCTCTCTAAGATTTGAGACAGTTTTAGGTAGCTCATGGGTGCTATAGGAATAGGGAAAATGCAATATCTGAAAAGGTAGATAAGCATGCATTGTGTTCAAGGACTTTCAGAGTCTTCTGATTTTGAGTAACTTGGTAAAGAAAAGTTAAGTACAGTGAGTGTGAAGGATACTGTGTCTTGGCTCTTCCAAATCTTCATGCCACCTCTCTCAGAGGGTAACCTCATGGCCAGAAATCTAAAAACTCCATTTCTCCTGGTTGCTTTGCAGTTTGCTACGGTTGCTGATACAACTTAGGATCTAACAGTTGAGCAAGACTCTGCAAGATTCCCTATACAAAGGAAAATCTTTGAGGAGAGGTTGGATGCTGGGCATGTATTTTGCTGGCTTGAGCAGGAGTGAATCAGCAAGACTTTATAGTCAGCACCCGAAACAACTTCCTGCACTGGCTGAAATAATTTTATGGGGACTGCAGTGGGCTCACTGGACCCTGACTTGGAGATCTCCGCAAGCTCAGTCTGCTGCCTGCACCTGCAACTTTCCTTTGGATCTTTAAGTCATCCAATGAGATGCAAGTATCCCTTGCTATTTTAAACCAGTAGCATTTATTGTACTGTACTGTACTATTTGCAACTAACCCTAAAAAAATACTGAGAGAAAAGGAAAAAGTTATTAAGCAATTACTTCTTCTAAAGGTTGTTCTAAACTTCCCTTAGCAGCTTTCCACTTTCACAATTCCAGTGATAAAATAAGGATCATTTTAATTTTTAAAAACGCAATTTTTGAGTGGCAATCCGAGACAGTTTTAATACAATTCTACCACCTTAGCAGACTAAAGGGTTTACTGGGTTTGACATGCCCGGGACACGTTCCTCTGGGAACAATGCATTTCAACACAGGTTCACTGACATGCTGGAATGTGTTCCTCCAAAACGGTTCCACTGCAGGCTCATAGCTAATGAAGGCGACGATGTTTGAAATAGAAGAAAGTCATCAAAGGAAGACCTGATTTCACATCTGTCTCTTACATTCTGTAACCCTCAATAAATTTTGTCACCTCTCTGAACCTCCATCCTAATGGTGATACCATATCTTTTGATTTTTGAAACAAATAAATCAGTGTTGCACAAAAGCGTCCACAAGTGTTCTGGCAGATATAGGAGAACATTACATGATCATTAATGGTAGTTATTATTTTATTAGTAGTATAAATCCCTTACTCATTCAACTCAAAAGCTGTACTGACAGTAAATGACACGAACTCATTCATGCTCTGCTTTCCACAGAGATTATTGATCCATACAGGAAGGTGATAAAAAGAGGTTGTGAAATTGCCCTGGCGGCTTGTATTTAGATCAGCTCTCCCAAAGCTCTCCCAGGTTCTTTTCTACCTGGTGTAAAAGTGAGGCCAGGTTGTTTGGGCAATGGGTGAATGTTAACCTAAGCAGCAGAGTTTCAAAAGTCAACTTTAGGTTCACTAACAAGTCGAAGACAGCTTTAGAAAACAGTGTGTTTACCCTTGCACAGGAGCGGTATAGCATGGGGGTGGGGTGGTGTAGGGAAACATCTACTCTAGAGTCAGACTGCTTGTTTTTTCACTGCTATTCTGCTACTTAGTGACCTTGTGGCCTTCAGAAAGTTACTTAATCTATCTGTGCCTCAGTTTCCTCATATGCCACATGGACATAATAAAAAGTACCAATTTAAACGTGTTTCTTGAGGATTAAATGGAATCAGACATGTAAGGTACTTAATACCTGACAAATACAAGGTTTATAGCTATTATTTTCAGCCCAGTGTAGAGCAAGCATTCCTAATAACGTCACTTCCAAACTTGAAGGATGGTAGTCTGTACATTCCCCTATTTCTTCATCTGGTCTGTTAATTCTATCATTTTTCTACCAGCAAATGAAATCTTGAAACATTCACTTCTGCCCGTTTCTTGTTGGACCACTGTAGCTATCATCAAACTCCATCACCCTTCACTGGAAGAATGACTGTGAGGCCCCTGTAAACAGCCTTTTTTACAGGCAAGCTTGATATTCACAACAAAGTGTTCTGGGATTATAATGATCACCATCCGTGAAATTTCCAGGGGTCTTTCCATTGCATTCCCAACACAACTTGACCTCCTGACCAAGACCTACAATAACACTGACTGGCCAGTCTCCATAACTGTGTCTCACCAGGCCTTCCATGCCTGCCATGCTGTAGCCACACTGACTTCTCTTACGTTTTTGAAATGCCAGAAATATGCTCCTCCCTCAAGCTTTTATCCTTGCCGTTAATGGCAAATCGTTCTGATCATTCTGGACTTAGTTCAAGCATCACCTTTTCAGGAAGCCTTCCCAAGAATCCCTTCTTACACAGCCCCTCATATCACATCCTATTACAGTTTTATCTCCCTTAAAGCAATTTTCACTCTTAAAAATTGCCTCAATAACCCTATCAGTTTACTTATTATCTGTTCTTCCTAACAATGGAAAAAAATGGTATGAGAATGAAGGTTGTACTGATATTCATTATAGTTATCTCGAGCACCTTGAAGTGGTTCTTATTTATAGTGCATGCTCTTCCATGTTTGTGGACTGCATGTATTGCTCAGTAAGAATTCTCATACAGATAAATTCTTGTCTTCGCAGACCACGGTAGTGGCAATATCTGTGTCATTTGTATTGGGAATTAACCCAAGTATATGAAGCGGGGCAGAGATAAAGTCTGGATAATGTACATTTCAATCCTCAGCAGAAGGTGTCCATATTTACACAAAGGAATTGCAACACCACCAGCTGGGTTGGCTTATCTGCCTCCTGCACTTGAGGGTAAGCACTATAAAGTAGGCATTTTCAAGTTTTGTCTAGAGTGGGAGGTGCAGTGCTGGGTGTGCAGAAGCCCCTTGTAAATATTTTTAGAATGAAAGAAGGGTAAATGGAAGGGTTTTGTTCATCAACTGAGTATAAGCCATTTTTGTACTCTCGGATCCTGCTAAATCCTAGATCAGATAATCAATTAGCTAAGTGCTTCTTTTTTGCATTTCTAATTTTTTTCTGCTTCTCTAGATCCACATAAATGTACAATAAGAATATAAAACCAGGAGTAGACTCCAAACTCCTTGAAGATTAGGGACAAGGTAACTATTTGCTTATTACTGTATCTATGGCCTCTAGCATGGATTATAACAAGTGATAAATACTTTTTAAAGAATAAGCAATCATTGGAAAATGCCACTCCTGGCGGATGGTGCCAAAGTGTGACAACTTAATGTGCTGAACTGGCTGTAAAATTCATGGAGCTTCCTTTCTGAAGAAACTAGATAAGTCTAATAAAACAGAGTTACTTTCGTTTATTGACTCAGCAAAGGTGTATTTAAAAACAAAACGAAACGAAAAACAAAAAACAAGCAAACAAACAAAAACACTAGCTTGGAATGTAGTTCTCTGAGAAGTCTACAGTTTCACTCAACTATAAATTTCTTTTATCACTCCACAGGGGTCAATTTATCAAAATCTCTAAAGCAGCCCTTCATAAAAATTTGTTCCTGGTGATTCCCGACTGGAAACACACACAGGGAGTAATATTTCATTAAGGAGCTGTCATAACCCAAAGTGACGACATAGGCTAAGGTTTTAAATGATGACCTTATCTCTTCCCAAAGTATGGAAGCATTGTTGACTTTTATCATTTTTGTCATTTTTATTCCAGTTTTTCACCATGAAATCTATGGAGTTATGCTTAGTATTCACTTTAACGACTCAAAAAGAGATTCTAAATCAATTAAGAATATATACATATTGTATATATCAGAAGCAAAAAGGAGATTTTTTTTTACAATGCTACCAAGATAGTACTAGGCTCACACATTATTAATTTAAAAAGTTCTGAGTTAATTGTTTTGCTTTCTGAAACACATTCTCATAGAAGACTTTATGGAGATTACGAACTAACTTTCCAGTTTTAAAAAACAAAAGAAAAGTATGGAAAACATACTTGAAGGCCTTGGATTGCTATTCTAAATAAGGGTGGGGACGAAAAGAAACTTTCTGACAAGAAAGAGGATAAATGGGTAACCACCTCAAGATAATCCCTTGGGCTTTGTTAAAGCAGCTGCTTTGCCCAGGAATCAAAAGAGGAGAGAGGCACAAATGTAAACAGGAGACTGTTTGGAAAGCAAAGAAAATCTCTCACCATATGGGACAGAATGGAGATCTACTTCCTCAGGAAATGAAAAGAAAGTCCCATGAGCGGTGCATCCAGCTAAATGAAATTAAAAAGATACGCTTCAGCTGCTGTGAGTTTAAAGTGCCAAATCTGCACAAACTTTTTGCACATGTACAACTTCATTACTCAATTTTTGTAGGCTATTTTCTTTGGGTAGCTTCTGTTCGCAAACTGAGGCAGGCGATAGACTTTGCTCTTTGTGATATAATCAGATACTGAAAAACTTTACTCGTTTTGAAAGTGTTAACTTTTCAGTTCTACGCAGAAAAGAAGCTTATCTGGTTGAATACAGGGGGTGGGGGTTTGCATCCATACAGTAAAGTTGTATAATTTTTAAACTTGAGAACTTTGAAAACATGGCATGGAAAGAGTATCCCCAAAATAAATGTTTTCAAGTACACCAAATCTATGCAACACTACTTTAGCACACTATGTTAGAAAGTAGTGGTAGTATTTTCTTAAGTCACTGAAAGATTTTCTAGCCATATGAAATTTGAAAGCGTCACTTCTTATTAATCCTCCAACTTTCTTCCTCCACACTCAAGTAATGTCTCATTTTAAGGAACGAAATATTCCTGCTAAACTCTTTAACTCAATCTGTTTTCAAGCCATAAATATCATTCAAATGGAACCATATGAAGCTTCTCACATGGGTACAACTGCATCTCTCAACATTTCCTAGACAGTGATCATGTGGTGTACTGTTTAAAAATACCCAACATCCCATTCTTGTCTATTTCACTGGCTACCTGGATCAGTACAAACTGTGAAAAAAAGGTATTAGAGAAAGCATCTCAACTGTGGGTGAGCTGGAGAAGAGGAATCCACCCACTATACTTCTTATAGTTGTAATTATTATGAATCAAGCAAAACATTTTATCTAGGCAAGAAAAAAAAAAGATGACTATAGTGCTTATGCCAAGCAAAGAATTAGGCATGGATCATGTTTGATGGCTGACAGTTGTAAAATCCTGTGCACTTTGCCACTACTATACTACTTTACTTTTTGGTAAAATAGAATAATAACACTACCACCCTCACAGACAGGTAGAATTAGAAGAGGTAAAGTATATTACACACTTAGTGTATCGACTAGGATCTGGCACAGAGAAGGAGCATTTTATGTCTTAAAATCTTTTCTGGTTCTTAACTCCTCTGTATATCTTGAATTAGCAAAATCCATTTGACACTTGTCCATCAAGCTACTGTGCTACTTCCTTAAAGACTAGCAAGCAACTGTGTCATCCTCTTCTCTTTTTAATCCACTGTGTCACTCTCTTTTGCCACCCAAAGTGGTCCATTGATAATTTCTCACTCTAAAGAAAATTATGTTTGAACTGCATGTGTATGTTTGTGAAAGGCCCTGTCATGCGCACAAAAATAT
The DNA here is from genome assembly GCA_004363535.1 of Dasyprocta punctata. Taxonomy (NCBI): domain Eukaryota; kingdom Metazoa; phylum Chordata; class Mammalia; order Rodentia; family Dasyproctidae; genus Dasyprocta; species Dasyprocta punctata. The sequence continues at coordinate 32,101 of RJWM01021456.1, forward strand.
GCATCTCCTAGTGACATCAGTGTGCAACAGTAATGTTTTGAAGTTCCTACAACCACATTCTCTACAATAAATGAAATCATTATGTACTGCAAACATGTACTAAGAAAAATAAAAATTTAGAAAAGAATTCCAACTTACTTTCCTTGGTCCCAACTGTATCAGCTAAGGCTAGCAGGCCAAAGATTATTAAATGCCCAGATTCATGCCAACAGTGCTGCCAGGTAGATTTTTTTTGCCCCTCATCTGACATGATTCATTAACTCATAGTTTAGTTCAGAAAACCTTTATCAAGATTTTGGCACCGTGTCACTAGCTGAGGATAGGAATATAAGGCAGTTTAGCTAGGTAGGGAAAAATGATCATTTCAACATAATGTGCAACATGGCATGGTTTTCTTCCTTTTAATGCTGCAGATGCTGAGAATAAGAACACCTAGCACAGCAGGGTTGGTGGGAAGGACAGAGAGATGTCTGGAAGGGCTTCCTGGAGTAGGATCCATCTGAGTTAGGTAAATGAATAGGCTGTCAAGACCTTGAAGATCAAGTGCAGCATAGACTTAGCTAAGTGACACTAAAATGAAATTTACTACTCAGGGAGTGGTGGAGATAAGCAACAGCCAAACCATAGAGAACCCTGTACAGTGTGCTGAGAACTTGGACTTTATCTTGCAAGATAATGCAGTCAGTGTACAGTAGAGACATGGTTAGATTCCCCTTAGTAATTTTGGGTTATGTGCCTTAGAAGGCATCTTTAAGATCTAGAGCCTGCCACCACTGGTTTTGAAGGGTAATGAAAGGGACATCCTCAGGGACAAAACCACGTATCAGTGCCAGAGAACTGAATGTAGGACACAGATCTCTTGTATCGTCAGCTAGCTTTTGTTCTGATTTTCCTGCATTACCCCCTGAAATGTTAAGGAAACACAAAACCTCAGGAGGTGATACAAAATCTGGCTCTTTCGAAATCTAACACTGCCTTCAAGCAATTTAAAAACCTCATACTTGTAAATGTTTCTGTCCTGTTCTCCTTTGGGCCTTAAAAGTATGGTCTTACACTCTTTTAAAATTTCCTTTTTGCGATATCCAAAAGGGATTTCATACCTGTTTCATCTTGGTTGAAATTTTTCATGTTAGATTTCACTAGGAACTGAACCTAAATGGCAAGTTAATCACTGAAGGATCTACAGTCAAAGATTCAGCTGTGAAATCTTCAGAAACGACACTGAGATTATAAAATGTTGAAAAACAGGAGCTGTTTTCTTTCTTTCACAAGTGCTTTAAACAAGTCAGCACTCCATCAAAAGAACATAACAGTTTAATGTTCTGGCAAAGAAAGGAATGCTTGTTTACCTGAAGTAATGGACTGATAAAAGTAACTTGCGGCTGTCTTGTCTGCTACAAAACTGACTTGAAGATTAACCTGGACAATCAAACCCTTAAATTCTAAACAGAACCGCTGACAAGCATCTGAGGGTAAAGCTCAATGGCAGAACATGTGCTGAGCATGCACTGGACCCTGTGTTCAATCTGCAGCACAGACAAAAAAAAAAAAAAAAAAAAAAAAAAAAAAAAAAAAAAAAAAAAAAAAAAAAAAAAAAAAAAAGGAAACGAAAAAGAAAAAAAAAATCACTGACAAGAAAACACCACCTGAATTCATAAGAGAAACAATTCCAAACTGTGGATCCTATTCACTTATTCAATAAACACCTAAAAAGAAACTTTTGAATGCAAAAAATTTATTTTACACAAAAACAACTAACATTTGCCCTGGTTTCGTGGGATCTGTCCGGACACCAGGCCCTTCTCATGTATTAGCTCACATAATCCTCAGCACTTCATGAGAAGACAGACCCTACTAGAAGGCTCATTTCACAAACAAGAATATCAGCATATTAAAAGCATTAAATCAGTAGAAGTCATACAACTTGCAGAAGTGCCTTCAGCTCCAGGACTCTCCGGGGCCGTTAGTGACCAAGGTATACACAGTTGGAAAGTGCAACCTTTTTACCACTCTAGGCTTGGAATGATACGCCTCTTGGCATCTGAGTAGCACAGTGCAGTCTGTTTGCATCACTGCCTCTCTGGGCTTTCACAACAAGCTGTAGGTGGCCAAGACAGGAGTCAGCATCCTTCCTTACAGCATTCAGATGCTTCACGAATCTCAGTTTGCAGTTACACGCTCCTATATTCCCATAATTGCCCATAATTTTACTTTGCACTTCAATGACAACAGGTTTTAAAGTAGTATAGCCATCATGCCAGGTGTGATGCTGGCACACACCTGTAATCTCAGCACTGAGGAGGCTGAGGCAGGAGGATCACAGCGGGTCCAGGACCAACCTGGACTACATGACAATACTTTCTCAAAAAAAAAAAAAAAAAAAAAAAGCAAACAACAGAAAAGATAAATTATACAAACCCTGCAGACATACTAAAGTTAATCAGAATAGACCAGCGTATATTGATCTGTTTGCTGACATAAGCTATTCCTTAAAGGTAGAGACACCACTTAAAATTGTGCATACTTCTGGGTCAGAAAGTTTCCTGTATTATCTCATTTAATTCTCATTTTCTTCTGACTAAACGTTATTGCCTTCTTGCCCCTCCAACAAAGGAGAATACTGAGAGATAGACAAGGAAAGAAAATAACATACCATGGTTTTGGTGAGTAATACAGATAGGACTTAAGCCTTGTTTGATCTCACTCCAAGTCCTGTGTTCCTTTTACTCTACATGAGCCAATGAGTCAAATACTTTGAGCAAACATAATTTTATACTTAACAGTATAGTAGGAAAACACATATTAAGCCTGAAAAATATTTTATTAACCAGACCTGGGGGTACATGCCTGTAAACTCAGCAATCTGGGAGGCTGAGGCAGGAAGATTTCAAATTTGAGTTCACTCTGGCAATTTAGCTACTTAGCAAGACCCCGCCTCAAAAATAAAACAATAAAGATGGCTGGGGAGGCAGTATGAAAGCACTGGGTTCAATTGCCAGTCCTAAAAAAAAAAGAAAATGAACGATTTTTTTTTAACCAGTACAATTTTGTGAGTGTCCACCACAAACCAGGTATACAATATTATTTCTAGACATATAAAAGGAAGGAAGGGAAGGCACAAGGGAAGAAGAGCGAGGAAAAGAACAAAAGAGGCAGAGCTGGAAGCTGCACAGGATTGTCCCTCTGTTTTACAGAAGGTTAAGAAAAGGTTAAGTAAA
>RJWM01021457.1:8700-35502 GCA_004363535.1 Dasyprocta punctata
AGGCGGAGCGTTGTGGGTTCGAGGCCGGCTTGGGCTACAACGCGAGCACAAGGCCGGCCTGAGCTACATAGTGCGACCCTGCCTCAAAAAAACCTGGGCCGGGAGTTTGGCTCAGTGGCTTAAGCGCCTGCCCTGGCAGGCGCGAGGTTGTGAGTTCAATCCCCGGTGCCGCAAAAAAAAAAAAAAAAAAAAAAAAAAATCAATGAAACAATGCAAGCATTTAGTTGCTTTATGTACCTTAGCTGCTATCAACTTAGCTGGTCCTCTGAACCAGCAGGTTGCTTGGGTGGGGTGGTGGTCCTTGATTCTTAGCCTGTGCACCAGTAGGCATACAGGAGGCACATATCTTTCTCTTCCTGGAGTCAGTGCCGGTGGCGTACCACTCACCAGGAAGGCAGGCTAGTTGTCTTCTGGTTGGAACCCCCCTGACCCAACATGGTGGGTTCTTGGGAGACACAGATCATTCTCCATTTATTTTTTTCACATAAGAGAAACCTTGGGATATTTGAGCTTGTGTGCCTTATTTCACTCAACATTATGTTCTCAGGTTATATCAATTTACCTATGAATGACTCAAGTTATCTTTCCTTTTGGCAGTGTAGTACTCCATTGTGTAAAATAACATACTTTCCTGATCTGTGCATCTGCTGGTGTACAGATACACTGTTTCCAAGATCTGGCCATTATAAATTGTGTTACTATAAACCTGAGTATGCATGTAATTTTTTTTTTTTTTGTACTGGGAATTGAACTCATGACCTCCTGCTTGCCAGGCAGGTGCTTATGCTGCTGAGCTAAATCCCCGGCCCTGCATGTATTCTTGTAGTATTATTTTAACTTTTGTGAAGATACCTAGAGGGAGAATAGTTGGAATGGAATAGAAATGAAATTTCTATTTTTAGTGTTTTTGAGGAATCTCCACACTGACTTCTGTATGGTGGTACTAGTTTACATTCTTAACAAATGTAGTAGAGTTCCTTTTTTCTCATATCCTCATTAGCATTTGTTACTATTAGATTTTTTTGATGATAGCCGTTCTTTCTGGAGTAAGATCTCAGTTATAATTTGCATTGCTCTGATGCAAATTACCAATGACGATGAGCATTTTGTCATGTATTTATTGGCAATTTGTATTTCTGAGAAATGTCTGTACATTTTACTTACTTATTTATTTATTTGTTTTTTCTTTTTTTGAGACAGGGTCTTGCCAGGCAGTTCAGGCTGGTCTTGAGCTAACTTTGTAGCCTAGGCTGGTCTTGCTTTTTTTTTTTTTTTTGTGGCACCAGGGATCGAACTCACAGCCTCGCGCCTGCCAGACAGGCGCTTAAGCTGCTGAGCCAAACTCCCAGCCCTCCCAGGCTGGTCTTGAACTTGCAACAATCCTCCTGCCTCAGCCTCCCAAGTGCTGGGATTACAGGTGTGTGCCACCACACCTGGCTCTCTGTCTGTTCATTTTAGTTGCCCATTTTTTGATTGGGTCTTTTGTTTTGGGAGGCCTAATTTTTTTTGAATTCTTTATATAGTCGTGATGTTAATCCTCTGTCCATGGAATAGCTGGCAGAAATTTTTTGCATCCTGTAGATAGTTTCTTCACTTCTGCTGTGCAGAAGCCTTCTAATTTGATATTGTCTTGGTTACTTTTCTCTCATGATTGATATAGAATACCTGACACCCAAAATTAGGGAAGGTAAGGTTTATTTCTTACAGTTCTTGGGAATTTCAATCCATATTCAGCTGGCTGCAAGGCAGGATGGCATGGGTGGGGGCGGTAGTTTACAGTGGCCACAAACAGCAAGAGTGAAAAACAAAAGAAGGAGAAGACGTACCTTCTTCCTGCCCTTACACTGTATGCTGGCTCCACCCCTGGGCAGGTGCAGCACTCACACCACCAATCCCAGCACTAGACAACAAACCAATCACGAATGCCAGACTCAGCCGCATCCATGATTACGTGAGGCTTGGAGGGGGGCCATCCGAACACAGCTATAACAGATACGATTCCATTCGTTGATTCAGGGCCTGAGAACTTCTTTATGTGGGAGGCTCAGTTGCATCTTCCTTCTCCTCGATTAGGGTCCAGGCCATGGGTCTTTCCCCAGGCAGAAGTTAAAGCACCCAGGAAAGCAGCTCCATGATGCGGTCACATCATGGTTAGAATGGGGCAGAATATAAGCATATAAATTATAGAGTTCTGATATTCATAGCCACTTAAGTTTTTGTAATAGTTTACAAATTTAGTTGTCTACAGTAGTGAGAAATAGCTTATGATTTTCATTTCTTTAATAGAATTAGCATATCAAGTAACATTTGAACATCCCCTTTTAGGAAGTGCTATTTACTGTTTTGGATGCCTCAGAAGGGCTCTTAAATGGAATCAAGAATATGCTGGCAAATATATTTCTACCTGCTATTCTTGCAACCAACAATTGGGGTGCTTTAAACCAGTCCAAGCAAGGAGAATCTGAAAAACATATTTTCACTGAAACCATCAACAGATATCTTTCATTTTTAGATGGTAAGTATAAAATTAAATGTCCATCAAACTAATAAAAAGGAGCAAATTAACTATAAGATGTTATTAAAAACAATCCTTAGAGAAAAAAATTCCATCTTAAAAGATGTTAAAGTAAAAAATAAATAAATAAATAAATAAAAATAAAGTAATTCTGAAACCTGGAGATAAGATATGAAATCATGAGATTCCCTTATTTCCAAGGATCTTTATAGGAGTAAGATCTCACAACCTCACGCCTGCCAGACAGGTGCTGAAGCCACTGAGCCAAAATCCCAGCCCTAGTTTTTTGAGGCAGGGTCGCAGTATGTAGCTCAGGCCGGCTTTGCGCTCACATTGTAGCCCACGCCGGCCTCGAGCTCACAATGCTCCTTCTACCTCAGCCTCCTGAGTGCTGTGATTAAAGGCGTGCGCTATCACACACGGTTTAGGATGTGTTTTAAAAAATAATTTTTCTACTCTAGCAGGAAAAATGTCTCCTTATCTTCTTAATGAAAAATATTACCATATTTATAAATATATGCTTTATTGTGAACTATTTTAAAACATCTATTTTCATTACTTCATACTGTAAAATACAGAATTTTATTTACAAATCAAGTCACAGTCTAATGCTCAATTAGAATTATATTTCTCCCAGGTACAAGATCTTTAATATTTCAGTAAATACACCTGAAAGCACATAATTGGCATTTCACACGTTGACATTAAACCCTTTTTCTCTTAATATTACTTTTATCCCCTCAGGTGCTAGAATAAGCATTGAGGGAACAGTGATGTTAAAGAAGATAGACAATGTTGATTTTTCTAAACTGCACACTTTTGAAGAGGTGACAGCAGCAGCTGCCAATTCAGAAACTGTTCATCAGCTGGAGGAGGTACTGATGATCTGGTACAAGCAGATTGAACAGGTGAGTTCACGCAGATGAGCTCACCTGCAGCCATTGTCTCATCCTAGCCTTCGCATTGTGTCCCTAAAAGTAAAGGGAAGGGGTGATTTTTTTTGTACCAGGGATTGAACTCACGACCTTACACCTGCCAGACAGGTGCTTATGCTACAGAGCTAAATCTCCAGCCCAAAGGGATGTTTTTTTAAACTTTCTTCCAGATTTTGTTTTGAAATTCAGCCTATTCTTGACTCCATAGCAAAATTATTCTTTGTGGACCACTTAACATCAATTTTAAGGTATTTTGAGGAGGAAATACCTTAGGAGGAAATTCCTGAGGAGGAAACCATACCATTGTGGATTGAGAAATAATGAGAAATCAGGGAGAACTAGCATTTATCCCCCAAAATGTGTTGATTGTCTTTACTCTTCATAAAAGAGGGGGAAAGGACACATTGAAGAGCCACAGTGCTTAGACACTCTATAAATACTTGTTGGTTGATCCATGAAATGGCTTGTATTACCCAAGAGGTTCAGACTGGGGGCATTTATATCAGTATTACAGTGCAAATCGAGAGTTCTTTGGTCAAAAAGTTTTCTTTAGCAGTAAGAAAAATAATAGGGGCTGGGATTTAGCTTAGCAGCCTAAGCACCTGCCTGGCAGGCATGAGGTTGTGAGTTTGATCCCTGGTACCAAAAAAAAAAAAAAAGAAAAATAATAGGGATGCATTATATGTCAGGATTACAAGAGGCTCCAACTTCTGCTCCAAGTGATGTGGAAAACAAACCGAAGTCAAATATTAGATACAGTAATTTCTCTAAACTGAAAGAGCCCTCCAGGAGCTGATTCTTTAATGTGTAGTTCTTGAGCACAGGGTGATTCAGCTAGAGGAAAAAAGTCTTCAGATAAGTAAGGGTTTGGGGAGAAAAAACAGGAGGTTGAGGAAAGCATTCTGGTTTTACCCTTTTTAGAACTATGCCAGGAAGTACAGTTGGGGTGGTAAAAACTGGAGGACTTTGGAAACCCCACCAAAGCCTAAAGCACTGGCCACAGAATTTGCTTCCAGTGTCACGGTAATGGAAGCAGGCAGTTAATCAGCCAGCAGGGAACTTCCTGCCGTTTCTACTGTGCCGCCGAAGGAGATGCCCCGGGACTGCTGAGAGCTGGCTTCCTGGTCCGTACGCAGCAGTTTCTTGCTATAACCGCCCATGATGGAAGAGGCGAGGCGGCTCTCTGGGATCTCGTTCATAGGGGTATGAGGCTCTTTTGTGAGGGCAGAAGTCTGATTTCTCCCGAAGTTCTATATCCAAATGCCATCGCGTGGGAGAGCAATAGCTGTCATTTTACAGCCCTGTGCCCCGCTTAATGTTTTCATGTTGGTAGAAATCAATCCAGCCCTTTCACTCCACTGCTCTCTGGCCTACAAATGAACCACATTTTGTTATAAACTTTCAGACATTTAGGAAGCATTTAAATGACATCCAATATCCTCTATTTAAGGAAGTAGAGAAGTATATTCATTCACACCCTCAGAAAGACAATCCATGCTACTTTTTTATTTTTTTTTATTTTTTATTTTATTTTTTTGGGACAGTCTCACTATGCAGTTCAGGCTGCCCTTGAACTCACTTTGTAGCCTGGGCTGGCCTGGAACTCACAATGATCCTCCTGCCTCAGCCTCCCGAGCGCTGGGCTTACAGAGGTACGCCACCACGCCTGGCTCCTCAGTGCTACTGTTGCTGTTACAAACCATAATAATGCATATTCAGTGATATCTTTGTTTAGGATTTCTTTACACACGTTCAGGAGTTTCTCCGTGGAATTTCTGGGAGCATTTATAGGTAGATCTTTTATTGGATATTACAAAACTCTCTGAAAAGCCATGATATTGATTTATATTGCTTATAAGAAGCACATGAGAATTCTCATTTGTTTAAATTTTTTATTACATCTGGAATTGTCTGATTTGTGATTGTGCACAGTATATTTGATGTGAAATGTTATCTTTTCTTTTGTGTTATTGGGGGTTGAATCTGAGGTCTTTTAACTGAACTACAACCCTAGCCATTTTTTTGTTGTTGTTGTTTTGTTTTGAGACAAATTCTCTTTAAATTGCCTGGTCTGGTCTTGAACTTGTGATCCTTCTGCCTCAGCCTCACAGAGTGCTGGGATTACAGGCGGGTACTACTATGCCTGGCTGTGAAATTATATCTCAATTTACTGTTCATTGCCCTGAATACTGTTGAAGCAGGGCATGATTAAATTGAATTTAAATTTTATTGAATTTCTTGTTCATATCCTTTTTTTTTTGATTACTTGATGTTATTTAATCATTGGAGTTTAAATATTTTCCAGATGTTAATCCTTTGCTGGTCCTCACTGAGTTATGTCTTTTCATTTGGCATGGTGTCTTTAGAAATGTAACATTTTAAATGAAATTAAATATAATAATTAGAGATGGTAGCCCAGCCTTAATTTCTCTTCCACCAGTGACTAGAAACTTTTGTGTTTTTTGTATTCTATTTAGGGAATGCTTTCCTATTCTCATGTCATGAAGACATTCTTCTAAGTATTTATTCAAATAATGAAGCAACACAAAAATGAATAGAGTAAAAGAAACAAATTGTTCTTCAATGAATAGCTGTGTAACCTTTTTACAGGTTACAAAATAGAACACTCTTTACTGTGAAGAGTAAAAATGAGCTTTTTAACACTGAGTCAAAAAAAAAAAAGAACATAGCTAACATCTTATGCCTGCTTCCTTTTCCCGGTTTTAAATCATTTTTCTTCCTCCTAGTGGTGACTGTTAACTTGACAATTACGATATTTAATTTTGTGCTTTTAAACATAGTTTTACTAATACTCTTGTGTTTTCTTATGGAAGTTTTTTCATCTTATATTTGACAGATTTTTTAGTCCATCGAGAATCATTGTTTGTATATACATGTGTGTATGGTGTGAAGTAGGAATCCGATTCTGTTTCATGGAGTAGCCAAGCATCCTCACTTAACATCCTCTGTTAAATTCCATTCATCCTAAAAAATTTGTAGTAATACCCCTGTCATAGATCAAGTTTTTATGTCTCTTTGTTTATCCCAGTGGTTTGCTTATTTGCTTTTTGTATTCATACCATGCTATTCTAGTTTCTGTAGTGTTTTTTTTTTTTTTCCAGTTTCACAAATCGGAAGTTGGTATATGCCAAGTCTTTTCTGTGTTTTTCTTCGAAATTGCATTGGTTATTTCTGGTGAACTGGCCTGTCATATTTCAAGATCAGTTTGTCAAGTAGTATGAAAAACTGTTCACATTTTGATTAAAATTTTATTGAATGTCTACATTAGAGAAATTGGCTTCTTTCTGTTATTAAAGTCTCCATCCATGAATATGGTATGTCAGTTATTTATTTAGGTCTTTTTTTTATGTGCTTAAAGCCAGTGTTCTTATTTTCCCTGAAAGATCTTCCACATTTTTAGTTAGATTAATGTCCAAATATCTTATCATTTAGGGTCTCTACTGCAAATGATATCTTTTTGGAAATTACATTTCAGATTGTTAGATGGCTTATAAATAATGCTACCATTACAGCAATCTTACTGAATTGTTCACCTTTATCACTTATAATTTTACTTTTAGATATTCTTAAATTTTTTATTTTATTTTATTTTATTTTTTTGAGACAGGATCTCGCTATGCAGTTCAGGCTGGCCTTGAGCTCACTTTGTAACCCACGCTGGTCTCAAACTTGCAACGATCCTCCTGCCTCAGCCTCCAGAGTGCTGGGATTACAGGCATTTGCTACCACACCCGGCTGATATTATTAAATTTTGAAGATGTAGTCAACCATACCATCTGTGATTATGCCAGTTTCTTTTTAGAATTTTCATTCTGCATACCTTTTATTTATAGACCTCCTATACCAGATGGAATAAAGTGAGTGGTAATAGTGACAAATTTGTCATGTCCTTGGTTTTAAAGTGATGTTTTCTAAAATTTCACTGGTAAGTATGCTGTTTGTTGAAGTTTATTTTTTTTTAATTTCAAGTTTTTAGAAGGTTTTTTTTTTTTTTTTTTTTTTTTTTTTTGCGGCACCGGGGATTGAACTCACAGCCTCACACCTGCCAGGGCAGGCGCTTAAGCCGCTGAGCCAAACTCCCGGCCCTTTTTTAGAAGTTTTTAAAAATTTACTTTTTTTTTTGTCTTTTTGAGACAGAGTCTCACTATGCAGTTCCGGCTGACCTTGAGCTTACTTTGTAGTCCAGTCTGATCTCAAACCTGCAGTGATTCTCCTGCCTCAGCCTCTTGAGTGCTGGTATTACAGCCATGGGCCTCTATGCCTGGAGAGGCCTTTTTTTAATAGATGCTACTTCTTATGTTGAAAAGTTCCTTTCTGTTCTTCCTTTGCTAATAATTTTAAAATGTTATTCACTGTTGCATATTGTTTATGTTTTTAGTGTTCTTTGAAAAGATGCAGTGAGATTTTGCCATTTCTATGTTGTATGCCTTTTTACTGTAGGTACTTATTGAGAGTGAGCAGATGAGAAAGGAAGCTGATGATTCTGGCCCACTCACTGAACTGGAACATTGGAAACGCATGTCAGCCAAGTTCAATTATATCATTGAACAGATCAAAGGCCCAGCGTGTAAGGCTGTCATCAACGTGCTGAACGTGGCCCACTCCAAACTACTGAAGGTAAAAGTCGTTTTATTTTAAAGCGTGGTATATATACTTTGAACAACTGAGTAGAAAATCACTACTAGTAAGCTGCTTCTTTGAAAACGATTTTTACTGAGATATATTAGTTGTGTATCTTTACACATTATGCTAAGTTAGTACCTGTGCACAATGTGTAGTCATCAGATCACGGTAAAAGTCATTTCCATCAACTTCAAAAATTAGTGATTTTTGTGCATTGGGAATTTTGTACTCTTGTAGTCATTTTGACATACACCATAGATTGCTTTAATTGATAATTACATACTGCACTGTAGAAAACTCAGAATTCCTCCTATCTGTGTGTTGGTGCCCTTTATTGAACTTGCGTCTGTCCCCTCCTTTCTGCCCTTTCCAGTTTCTGGTGACCTCTACTCCATTCTGTTCTGCACAATCGAATGGCTTCTGACTATGTCAGAATTGTGTATTTAGAAGTGTTGAACTTTGAGCAAACTCTTCCAGCAGATGAAATAAAGGTTTATTTCTTATTACTTTCTGCACCAATTATGACACTACAACTGGGGGGCATTAGCTAGAAAAGTGATCACTTTTATTATTTATTTATTTATTTATTTTTGGTACTGGGAATCGAATTCACAACCTTGCACCTGCCAGGCAAGTGCTTAAGCCACTGAGCTAAATCCCTGGCCCTGTTTTTTGAGACAGAGTCTCACTATGCAGTTCAGGCTGGCCTTGAACTCACTTTGTAGCCCAGGCTGGTCTCGAACTCACAACGATCCTCCTGCCTCAGCCTCCCAAGTGCTGGGATTAAAGGTGTGTGCCACCATGCCTGGCATTTTTATTTTTTAAACTGGTCTGAAATTGTAAATCAGTACAGATGCATCGAAGGAAGAAACTACATAGAAAGTCAAAGAATAGAAATGCTCCTCATTATATAGTTCACCTCTACCTCCTTTCTACCTCTTTTCCTAGAGGTCATTTTACTTTTTTTTCTTGTGAGACAGGATGTCACTATGCAGTTCAGGCTGACCTTGGGCTGTCTTTGTAGCCCAGGCTGGTCTCCAACCTGCGACGATCCTCCTGTCTCCGCCTCCTAAGTGCTGGGATTACAGGAGTGCGCCACCACACCTGGCTCTAGAGATCATTTTTTTAAACAGTTTAACTTGATACTTTTCTGATCCTTTCCTTTTTCAAAACCTTTTTCTTTACCAGGCGTGGTAGCACAGGCCTGTAATTCAGCACTGGGGGTCAAAGAGGCTGAGGCAGGAGGATTACTATGAGTTCAAGACCACCCTGCACTATGTAGTGAGTTCAAGATCAGCCTGAACTATATAGCGAGACCCTATCTCAAACACCCCTTCAGAAAGTCTTCTTCTTAAAATATGTATTTGTATATACAAAAATACACTACTTTTTGGATAAAAGATTTAAATGGCATACAGTAAAACTTTGGTTTGTGAGTATAATTTGTTCTGGAAACATGCTTGTAATCCAAAGCACTGCCTTATCAAACTGAATTTCCCCATAAGAAATGGAAACTCAGATGATTCGTTCCACAATCCAAAAATTTTAATATAAAATGGTTACAATACTGTAATATAAAATAAGAAAGAAAATGCAAAATATAAAGAAAATAAACAAATTAACCTGCACTTCACTTGCCTTTGAAAACCTTCATGGCTGCTATGAGAGGGTCAAGAGAGGAGGGTTATTTTGTAGGATGACTTTTGCTATCATTAGTGGAATCATTGCTAACTATTGGCTCAGTGGAATCCTTTTCTTTTCAGGCAACTTTAACAAGGAACCTATCCAATGGCACTTATTGTTGTCTCCTTTTGAGGATTTTGTGGGAATGTAATATTGCATTGTCCTTAAACTGATTAATCACTCACAGTGCTATAGCCTTATTTGCGTGGTGCTTTTCTACAAAATTTTGCACTTTTTCCTACATTTTACATGTCTCTGTAATCTCATTTGAGGTGCGAATTCCTCCACCTTTTTCTCCTCCTCCTCTATAGCTGAGATCTCTCCATAACCTGTTGCCACTGGAAGATGATCACCTGCAATCTGAAAGACAGAGAGACAGAGAGAGAGAGAGAGAGAGAGAGAGAGAGAGAGAGGGAGAGAGAGGGAGAGAGAGGGAGAGAGAGGGGCAGGCCATTGATCATGTATTTGGCATCACATGCTACTTTTATTGCAAGACATTATTTGTTTATCAAGTTAAAATTTATTAGAAATGTTTGCTCATCTTGCAGAATACTTGCAGAACAAGTTACTTGTAATCCACGGTTTTAGATCTCTCTTTATCACATGATTTTGTAAACCGTGCCTTCTCCCACCCACTCTTGTTCCTGACTGATAAGCAGAAATCACCACAGTATTCCCCCTTCCACCTGCCCTGAACAGCTGTGAAATGTATGAGTTTACCAAGCACATATGAAATGATGTGATTTTGTTTCATAGTTCTAATTTTTTAATTAAGTAGTGTCACACCATGATATTCTTGAACTCCCCCTCCCACCTCAATAGTATGGCGTGGGAAAGTTATGCCTGTTAGGTCAAGCGGTGTAGTTTTCTGAATGGTACCAGGTTTTTTTCCTATCAATTTTCGTTTGTTCATTCCTTTCTCTTTTCAGCAATCTTGAGGTATAATTTATATACTATTCATTTCTCCCACTGGGCGAGTACAGTGTGATGATTTTTAGCATATTCACAGAGTTGTGCAAGCATCACTGCTTGATTTGGGAACATTTTAGTCACCTCAAAAAAGAAGCTCCATAATCTTCCTTTATCATCTCCCCTTCTCTAAGTTCTTGCTCCTGTTCCTGAGTACACATTAATGTACTTTCTGTCTATACAGATTTTGCCATTCTGGACATTTCATGTAAATAGGATCACATAATCTATAGCCTTTTGTTACTGGCTTCTTTCACTTTTCATAGTGTTTTAGAGAATAATTCTTCAGCTGGGTGTAGTGGCACATGCCTGCATTCCCAGTACTTGGAAGGGGGAGGCCAGCATGGACTGCAAAGTGAGTTCAAGGCCAGCCTGAACTGCATAGTGAGACCCTGTCTCAAAAAGACCAAAAAAAAAAAAATAAAATAAAATAAAAGAAAAGAAAGAATAATCCTTCATCCATATTATAGAATGTATTAGTATTTCATTCCTTTTCATGGCTGAATACTATTGTGATTTATAGATAGTACCACATTTTGTTTAGCAGATTATTATAGACATTGGATTGTTTTCACTTAATGCTGCTGAATATTTTATGCGCAACTTTTTGGGTGGATATATGTTGCCATTTCTTTTGATGTGCCATTATTTTGGTATATGTTGCCATTTGTTTGCTTTAGAAATGGAATTTCTGGATCAGATAGCAATTGCATGTTTCACTTTTTTAGGAAATTGATTCCTTTTTCTATGTACTGGTAAACATTGCTGTGGTTGAAACTTCTATATACACCACACATACATGTACACACACATACATGTACACACCACATATACATGTATACACACAGATATTTAGGGTGGATACTCCACAACTTTTTCAGTATTTACTATCAGTTAAATTTTTTTGCCAATCTGACATGGAAATGACTTCTTTGCTGGGCACGGAGGTGCATGCCTATAATCTCAGCATTCGGGAAGGCTGAGGCAGGAAGATTGCCATGAGTTCGAGGCCAGCCTGGGCTACAAAGTGAGTTCAATACCAGCCTGAACCATATAGTGAAAAGTGAAACCCTGCCACACACACACACAAAAAGACTTCTTTTTCCCTTATTAATAGTAAAGGTATGCATTTTTACAAGTTTCTTGGCTATTTAGATTTCTTTTATGAATTGTCTGTTCATATTTTTTCTGTGTTGAAAGCATTCAAGTGCTATTTTATATTGATTTCTAGGATTTTAAAAACTACATTGTTGGTCATCACTTGTTACATTTATGTTGGGTGTGGAAATCCATTATTGTCCTTTGTTGTGTCTCTGCACGTTTTTGCTAGATATGAAAAGATGTTCAAGTCCCAACCTCCTTTACCTGGCCATTTCTCAGGTTTGTGCTTGCAGTGAGCACTCTTTAAAAAAAAAAAAAAAGATTTTATTGATACATTTTAGATATACATAATGATCACATTCATCATAGGGAATTTGTATCTGTACATGATATAACTTTTCCCCATCCCCCACCCACCTCCAACCCCTCCTCTCCCCTCATTTACAAAGCTTTATTTCCATGTTTTCTTTCTTTTCCTAATTTTTGTTTTTACTTTTCCCTTTTTTCCTTTCCCTCTCCCCTCTCTCTTGTTCCCCTCCCCATTTGAACATTTTCCTCCTGTTTCACAATACCTATTATATATTTTGGCCCTTATTTACACTTTTGGTTTCTTACACCAGAGAAACAATGCAGTATTTACACATGTGTGTAATTATTCTTAAGATCTTAGCTTCTTGTTGACTTTTTGCTTCCCCCCTGCAGTCTACAAATGGCCCATAATCACCTGTCTTAAAGGTCC
Organism: Dasyprocta punctata; assembly: GCA_004363535.1. Taxonomy (NCBI): domain Eukaryota; kingdom Metazoa; phylum Chordata; class Mammalia; order Rodentia; family Dasyproctidae; genus Dasyprocta; species Dasyprocta punctata. The sequence goes on from RJWM01021457.1 coordinate 21,287, forward strand.
CACTGCCTCAGTACCATTACAGTGAAAGAACAAAGCCTTGACAAGAATTTTGGTGGGGACAAACCACCTTCAGAACACAGCAGGTTTCTTTCTTTTTTTTTTTTTTTTGTGGCACCGGGGATTGAACTCACAACCTCGTGCCTGCCAGGGCAGGCGCTTAAGGCACTGAGCCAAACTCCCGGCCCTGGTTTTTTTTTTGAGGCAGGGTCGCACTGTGTAGCTCAGACCGGCCTTGCGCTCACGTTGTAGCCCAAGCTGGCCTCGAACTCACAACGCTCCGCCTACCTCACCTAGTTTTTTTGAGGCAGGGTCGCACTATGTAGCTCAGGCCGGCCTTGTGCTCACGTTGTAGCCCAAGCAGGCCTCGAACTCACAACGCTCCTCCTACCTCAGCCTCCCGAGTGCTGGGATTAAAGGCGTGCACCACCATGCCCAGCTCACAGCAGATTTCTTAAAATGAGAAAGAACTATTTTCATAGAGTTAGCTACGTGAGACTGTGCATTGATCATTTGCAAATTGTTGATTTCAGGTTGAGTTCACTTTGCTGATAAGGATAGTTTCTTGGAATCATGTTCTGTTTTAATAATTTGACCCATTCTTGAAGATGCAGAGCAATATGATGTCACAGATAACTAGTAAAGTTAGGTCCAGTTCAAGTGTCCAGACAGGGTATTAATCACAGGGGAATAACTCCAGTTTTAGTAAACATCATTTTAAGAGGTTTATAGTAATTTAAACAGTATAATAAAAGGATTTATTAATCATTCTTACCTACTGTTTTAGTATATGATTAGGGGCAACAGCTTAAATTTCTTTCTTTCTTTCTTTCTTTCTTTCTTTCTTTCTTTCTTTCTTTCTTCCTTTCTGCAATATTGGAAATTTAACTCAGGGACTTCATACTAATCTATAACCTCAACTCTTTTTAAAAATTTTAAATTTTTTAGCTGAGTGGTATAAGCACCTGTGTGGCAAGCACGAGGTGGTGAGTTTGATCCCTGGTACCAAAAAGAAAAAAAATTATTATTTTTTTTAATTTTAAGACAGCATTGCTAAGTAACCTAGGGTGGGCTTGAACTTATAATTCTTCTGTCTCCCTCACCCTTCCAGAGTGCTAGGATTGCAGGCATGCACCACCACACGTGGCTCATGGCTTGAGCTTCTTAAATAAACTACGCCACTCTGATATATTTTGGATTTTTTTTTTACTTTGTTTGCTAACGGGAATCGAACTCATGACCTTGTGCTTGCCAGGCAGGCGCTTACACCACTGAGCTAAATCCCTGGCTTCATTTGGATTTTTAATGGAATTCTTGCACATATTTTCCCTTAGAATTGGCGTGATTTGGATGCAAGAATCACGGATACAGCAAATGAATCCAAAGATAATGTTAAATATTTGTACACTCTGGAAAAAGTATGCCAACCTCTCTATAACTACGACCTAGTAAGTATGCTTTTTAAAAAGTGCTGTTTAGAAAATTAATTTGTATAATTAGTTCACTTTAAAATAACTTTACTGTGTATATATATGGCAAAAGCATACCTCGTCAGAAGGCTGTTTAAAAGATACATTTTCCTGTTGTCTGTTTTTAATGAATTATAAACAATATTTGCTATTTTGACCCATGTTTAAATATAGAGCGTAATTATGAGCATGGCTTCATTCGTGATGCAGTGAGGTGGATGTGTTACTTATCCACTGCCGCACAGTGTGCGTGACCCCAGGACTGAGTGGCTGAAAAGGACCAGCATGCGTTATGTCACAGTTTCTGTGCATCAGAAATCCACTTGATAATGACTTAAATACTGTACTAAAACAGACACATTAATCACTCATGGCTTTAGAGGCCGAAAGTCCTGGATCAGGTCCCTTGCTTCAGGGGCTCTCATGAAGTCGCAGACAGGCTGTTACCTGGGGCCGTGGTCTCGTTTTAAACGGAGGCTGCCTGGGGTGGGTCCACACCTGAGCTCATTCACGTGGCTGCTGGCAGATCTGTGGCCCTCGCCACACCATTCTAACCATGCTGTAGCTCGCTTCCCCCAAGAAAAGTGATCCCGGCCTGAGCCACGCAGCCCGTCCAGTTTGGAAGCCACCATCTTTCAGCAACCTGAACTCAAAAGCAACATCTCGTCCTTCCCATTGCTTTCTTTTTGTTGTGAGTCAGTAGGTCTCAGCCACACTTGGGAGGGAGGGGATTATACGAGGGTGTGACCACCACGAGGATACGCATCATTAGGGCCAACAGGGAAGCTGCCTACCACTGTAGATATTTCCCCGTTGATAAAATAGGAAACCGAAACTCATCTTGAGGTCGAGGAGACTTTGCTGGCGTCGCTTAGCTGAGCGGTGATGCGGGACAGACCCCATCTTCAAGTTTCTCGCCTACTTTTCCCATACTATTTCCAGAGCGTTCCTTTAAAGAACGCCTTAACCTAGCATTTGCTTTTTCCCCCATAGTTACAATTCATTTTCATTTCTATAAATCGTCTGACATTTCACAGTCTTTCATGTGAAATATGAAAATTAAAGAAAATCCTTCTTTTGTTTAGATAGAAAGAGGAAATCAAGGAAACTTAGTATTTATGGAGAGGCAAGGACAGTTTCCAGTCGTGGTCTGGTGTTGCCTCTTTGGGGGATTCACTTAGAGCCAGGAGGCCTGCCCAGAGAGTTTTGTTTGTTTGTTTGTTTGTTTTTTCCAGTACTGAGGATTTAACCCTGTGTCTGTGCACTGAGCGGCCTCCCAGCCCTTTTTTGTTTTTTTACTTTAAGGCAGGCTCTCACTAAATTGCTGAGTGGCCCAGGTTGAGCTTGAACTTGCCATCCTCCTGCCTCAGCCTCAGGAGCGCTGGAATTACAAGTGTGTGCTGCCACACCTGGTCAGAGAGTTGTATTTTTAAAGATCTTCACAAACATGAGAACCCCTGACCTTTGGTTCTAGGTGCTGTGCTTAATGATTTAAATATGCTTTCATTCTATATGCAAGGCAACACTCATCTTTTTTAGACTAGGAAACTGAGTGTGAGCATTTCTTTCTTTCTTTATTTTTTTCTTTTCTTTTTTTTTTTTTTTTTGTGGCACTAGGGATCGAACTCACGACCTTGCGCCTGCCAGACAGGCACTTAAGCCATTGAGCCAAACTCCCAGCCCAGTGTGAGCATTTCTATAGGACCAAATTTGGATGTGGCAATAGGGGTTGCATTTGTTTTTTTTGTTTTTGTTTTTGTTTTGTTTTGTTTTTGCGTATCACTCACTGGATTGTTTCTTCAAGGTATTCTGTAATTTAAGATTATTTTCAAAATAATTTATGCCCATGTCTAATATCATATTCAGCATCCCTCATTCTTTTTTTTTTTTTTGTGTGTGTGTGTGTGTAGGATTGAACTCACAACCAGGCACTTGCTAGGCAGGTGCTTGTCCCATTGAGCTAAATCCCTGGCCCCAGCATCCCTCATTCTTGAGTTTTGAAGAGATGGTCAGGTACTCCATGTGGCTGGAAGCATTGGCTGCATGGCTTGTTGGACCGTACTCCTTGGGTAAATGCTGGTTTCATCCCAGAGGCGGGGAGAGTGGAAGAGTCATGACCTGTATCCCAGCGATCTGGAGTTAGAGGGAGGTCTGTGGGCAGTTCATACTCCCTAAGAGGGCATCAGTAGCCCAGGAGTTTAATATAGGTGGGGAGGAAAGAGTATGAATGCAGAGTCCTGTGCAGGCAGGCACAGCCCTTGCACCCTGTGGGCATCCATCCGCCACCATGGTGCCACGGAGAACCAAGAAGGAGCACAGGAAGACTATTCAAAAGCAGAATCTGGTTCCATGAAGAGATGGTGGACTGTATTTAAAACTTACATTATTAGTATCATTCTTTGCAAAGTGTCATGACTTTCTCCACCTCCACTCCCTCTTCACTTCTACTCCTAGTACCAGCAATTGGAGTCCTGTTGGGAAACTTCGTCAAATTTGTTTTGTATAAGAACAGTAATATCACTTCTGTGGTGTTGCTGTGTATGTGACCAGGAGTAAGGAAACCAAATTGGGTCGCAGTTCAGTTGCTTGATCCTCCAGCTTTGCGATTCATGTCAGAGAAAAATTAAGACCATCACATGTCACGTGTGTTTGGTGTTACTCACAAAAGTTGAAGTTGCAAGCCGGGCGTGGTGGCGCACGCCTTTAATCCCAGCACTCGGGAGGCTGAGGTAGGAGGAGCGTTGTGTGTTCGATGCCAGCTTGGGCTACAATGCGAGCGCAAGGCCGGCCTGAGCTACACAGTGCGACCCTGCCTGAAAAAACCAGGGCCGGGAGTTTGGCTCAGTGACTTAAGCGCCTGTCTGACAGGTGTGAGGTTGTGAGTTCAATCACTGGTGCCACAAAAAAAAAAAAAAAAAAGTTGAAGTTGCAGATGTGAAATACACCTATACCTAAAGGCTACTCTAGGAGTACCTGCAAGCAGCTCTTGCTGTAAAAAATAATAGATGTGGCACTAGAATAAAGCAAACCATTAGCATTTGTCAGAGCTAGTGATGGATATAGGTGGTCATTAAACCAGTCTCTGTACTGTTCTATATATTTAAGGATTTTTATTATAAAAAGTAAACTTGGAAGAAAGATATAATGCTTTTTATTGTCAGGAGCTCTGAATTTTAAGGTACACTGATTTCAATTTCTTTATTCAAAAGACTTGCCTAAATTCATATAATTTAAAAATCATTCAGTGTTGGTATTTTTTTATCCTAGTAATTTAAGAAGACTTTGTTCATCTGCTTTTGCCTTATTATTATTATTATTATTTTGTTGTTGTTGTTCAGCTTTTTACAGCTTCTGATGGAGGAAGGTTTTAGGCATTATCTTTTGAACTGACTTAACAGTAGTCATATCATTGCTTCCCACTCATACACCCACTATTCCTGCAGTTTCAAAAGTTCTTTGCTCCCTCATTTTCTTTATTATCATTTAAAGTAACCATCAAGTACTGTTTAGTTTGTAACTCTCATTTGGGCAGAAGAATTGCAAAAGATTTAGTTGGGTGCAGTGATGCTCACCTGTCATCCAGCCGCTTGGGAGGCTGAGGCAGGAGTATTTTGAGCTTGAGGTCAGCCTGGGTAACTTAGTGAGACCCTATCTCAAAATAAAATTTATAAAGGACTGGGGATGTGTGTAGCTCAGTGATAGAGTTCTTGCCTAGCATGTTTCAGGCTCTGAGCTCAATTCGTATTACTACCAAAGACAAAATGAACAAACAATTATGATTCATGCTTCCACTTCTGGTTCATGAATGTTATGTATGCTTCATGTCTAGCATCACAGTATTATGCTTCTACGTATCGACTGTTACATATTTCACATATACAGTGTCCTAACACTGTGCATGAGTAGGTAAGAACTGAGAACTCAAGAAGCTGTCGTAAAAAATGACATCTATAATTTGGATGAAAGGCATTTTCCCGAGGGGCCAATCTGATGCCCTGCCTGAACTCTCTTCATTGAAGTTAGGGGTACTTTGTAGGGTTGGCAAGGGTATAATTTTATTAGGGTCTTTTTGGCCAACTACAAGACATATAATAAGGATGCTGACATGTAAGGTCAACTGTAAAGTAATGATGTTGATTTTCATAAGCCACATAGCGCTGATTTATAGTTACCTTTATGACTGTAAGTAAGCCATTTCACCCTTCAAAGGGTCAGTTCCTTCATCTTGTTCTTTTGTTTTGTTTTGTTTTTTTGGTACCAGGGATCGAACTCACGGCCTCACACCTGCCAAGCAGGCGCTTACAGTACTGAGCTAAATCTCTGGTCCAATTTTTTGAGACAGGGTCTCACTATGCAGTTCAGGCTGGCCTTGAACTCACTTTGTAGCCCAGGCCAGTCTCATACTCACAACGATCCTCCTGCCTCAGCCTCCTGAGTGCTGGGATTAAAGGCATGCGCCAACACGCCTGGCAGTTCCTTCATTTTGAAAACAAGCAGATTTAACTATTGGCTATTAAAGTTGCTTTCACCTCTTACAATTTTATTTTTATTTTATTTATTATTTATTTTTTATTTTTATTTTTTGTCTTTTTGAGACAGGGTCTCACTATGCAGTTCAGGCTGATCTCGAACTTGCAGTGACCCTCCTGCCTCAGCCTCCTGAGTGCTGGCACTATAGGCGTGCACCACCACGCCCAGCAATTTTATTTTTAAATAAACTTTTCAGTTCAGTTTTTTTCAGAGGGGAGATGGGTACTGGGAACTGAACTTGGAACCTCACACTTGCCAGACAGGCGCTGTGCCGCTGAGCTAAATCCCTGGCCCTTCGGTTCAGTTTTGCAAAAAAGTTGCAATGATAGTACACAATTCACCCATTCTCCTGCTAACAAATTCTGTCACCTTGGTTATGTTTATCAAAGCAAATAATCTTTTTTTCTGCTCCAGGATGCAGTCAGGGATATCACATTGCATTTGGTAAAATTGGACTTAAAGATGAAAATGTCATAGCATTTTGTGTATGTTTAGTGCTCTGAATGTTATATGAGGTATTGGTTATTAAAACCATAAATATACAATGGAATTCATTTGATATATTTTTACTTTAGGTTTCTATGGCACATGGAATACAAAATTTGATTAATGCCATCAAAATGATTCACAGTGTGTCAAGGTATTATAATACCTCAGAGAGAATGACCTCATTGTTTATCAAGGTGGGTTCCTAAGGGAAGAATTCACAATGCAATCCTGTGAAAAAGTTAATAATTCTTTCCCTTACAGCCAGGAAAAGCAATTGAGAAATTTGGGTATTTTCAAAATGCTGGATTTTAATACTTCTCATGGACGAGAAAAGAATGGCATTAATCGGAGTCAGTTGTACCTGATAGAATGAGTAATGGGCACATTTCTCCTTGTTGGGGGTCAGCCCCACGTGTACCCATTTTCTCCTTTTGAGGGGATCTTTTCAACGCAGGATTTTGCTATGCAGTTCAGGCTGGCCTTGAACTCACAGTGATCCTCCTGCCTCAGCCTCTTCAATGCTGCAATTACAGGCAGGTGCCAACCATGCCTGGCTTGCTGTTTTGTAATTTATTCATTCCCAATACTTTTGATTCTGCTCCAGAGATAAGGATTGTATTCACTGTGAACACTTTCCACCAGCACTGTGGTGTGGTAAAGCCTTCCTGAGTCAGGCTGTGTGGTTAATTATTTTCAAGAATTTGAAAAAAATTATCCAGTGGAATTATTAACAGAATTTCTTTGTAAATGATTCTGGCAGAACTGAAATTACAAAGTCTCATTTCTTTTTTTCCATAAAAAGTTCAGTATGTTCTTAATCACTCACCTCTGCCCTAAATAAAACAAGAACTTTGGAATTTTTTGTTTACATATTTTCTTCTTTTCCAGAATATATGTCTCATATGAAACCATTCTTACTTCTATATTATTAACACTTTATAACATTTTGAAAAAATACATATTCAGACAAGGTATTGTTATTTGATTTTGACACCATTATTTTGTGATGTTCACATACTCCTCTTTCTTGGATTCGCTATTTCTCTTGCTGAAATATTTTCAAAGAATTATTTCAGAGGAGGGGTGTGAGAAATGAATGGTATTAATTCCCATGTGCCTGAAAATAGTTTATTTTTGTCTGGATCGCTCAAATACTGGTTTGGGTTTTTTTGTTGTTGTTGTTGTTGTTTTGGTCTTTTTTGAGGCAGGGTTTCACTATATGGTTCAGATTGGCCTTGAACTCACTTTGTATCCCAGGCAGGCCTCAAACTTGCTGCAATCCTCTTGCCTCAGCCTCCCGAGTGCTGGGATTACAGGCATGTGCCAGCACACCCAGCTTCACACACTGGTTTGACAGGGATTCTGAATTCAACATTATTTTTCCTCTGAATTTGAAAATATTGCTCATTCATGGTCTAGTATCCAGTGTTGTTGATAAATTAGGTGTTAATCAGATTGTCTTCTCCTCGGTGGGTAACTGGTTTTGTTCTCTGGAAGTTTTTAGGATTTGTTCTTTGTTCTTGAGCTTCTAAAATTTCAAATGTGGTTCTTTTTACTTTTATCTTATTCTACACTCTTTGGGTTGTTTCAGTCTAAAAATTTTTTGTCTTTTTTTTTAATGCCTTATGATTATTTATTCAGAGGGTGAAAGTGTGTTACAGTGAGCTAAATTTTTAGTTGTGCTTAGAATGTGTTCTCCCTTACATTCTACTATGGAAAGTGAAGCTTCTTATTTTTTCTCAGAATCCTGGATCCCATGATTGATCAGTATTAGCAACCTATGCACAGCCGAAGTGATGCCTGATTTGAGGCTTTGAATAGCTACTCATATAAATTGACTTTTCTGTGCATTTGTATCAAGGAGGATCCAGTTCAAGTTGATGTCTTGGGAACCCATGAGGCTCTTGCTTAAATCCTGGGAAGCAAGGGTTTGGGCTGCACGATATGCCTTAGGTCAGAGCTTCCCTGGTTCCAGTTACCCATCAGGGTTCGGTTAGAATAGGAATTCTCGTTAGTGGTATGTCTCCATCCACACTGGAAAAACTTGGACGTTATCATTCCAATCAGTCCACACTGCACCATGGCCATCTGCATTAATGAGGCTTCCGTAGCGTGGGTTTGTGAGGAAATGGACAAGGTTCTGTTTCTGGAGAAACGGAGCAGCAGAAACCCTGAGAGGCAGTCATCTCAGACTAGATGAGAGCTTTCCAAAAAATCCTCGGGGTCAGGAATATGCAGGACACAACCCAGTCCCTTCTTGTCTTCAGCCTCCTCCTCTCCTTTCTCCCGGTGCTCACCTCACTCCCTTGTATCTCTTTTGTGTGTTGCTGGGAAATTTTCCTGTTTTGCTTTTGATTATTCCTGACCCAGCTGTTCAACTGAATCTAACTTCATTTCTCTTAATAATACTCGGTCTCGCATTGTTGTCCTTTGAATTTTCAGCTCACTCCTTTGCTCTTTATTTGTAGGCCAATTGGTGGTCAATTCATCAATAGAATTTTTCTTTTAATTTTGACTATAAAAATTCAATTTAATTCTTTCTTTTCTTCTTTCTTTCTTTCTTTCTTTCTTTCTTTCTTTTGAGACAGGGTCTTCCCATGTAGTTCAGGCTGGCCTTCAACTCACTATTTAGTCCAGGCTGGCCTCGAACTCATGGCAATCCTCCTGCCTCAGCCTCCCAAATCCTGGGATTACAGGTGTGTGCCACCACACTTGTCAGTTTCATTTCAGTGTCTCTGTTACTGTTTTCTTCAGTTGCTTGGTGATTCTTTGTATATTGAAGACTCCTGATTTGGCTCTCTGTTCTGTTTACTGTTGTTTGTCTTTTGTGGCGCTAAGAAACATGAGGTGTTGTTGCAGGGGGGCGGTTATAGATACTGTTTTTATTCCCTGATGTGACCACCTGGGGTGCAGCAGCTACTTGAGGGCGTGGCTCCAACTCTCCACAGCTGTGACCCAAACTTGTCACTTTGCCCTTACAGCAAAGCACTGTTTCCTGCTGGACAAGTTGCTCGCATTTAAATGTATAGGTTCACAGCTGAGGATGACTGCATGTTGTCAGCCTTCTCGAAAGTTTCCCAGAACCATTTTAACGTCATGGAAACCTTTTGCAGATCTGGGTTCTGCTTTTCTATAGTCCTCTTTCCCCCTTGTCCCTAAACACCTGATTCTGTGTGCATTCGGTATCTTTGGAATTCTCAAATGTTCTGTGTCAGCCTGCTGTCTTGATCTAGTCTCTGGACCATTTCTAAGCAGCTATTCATTTTTTTCTTCACTATGTTGAGGCGTGTAAGAAGCATCTTCCCATTGAAGTATGGTAAAAAATCACCTTTGAACTGAGTCAGGACCTAATAAGAGGAGAAAAAGATCAGTGGAAAATGTCATTACTTTGAAATTTATGGTCCCAGTGATATTAACTTAAATGCAGGAGGTATATGTGACTTTGGGCTTTCTTAGCTTTGACTGGATATATTTCTTCAATTTCTGTATTCTGTATTCTGCAATTCATTCACTTCATAAGTTTGCAATCTATCATATTTTCATGCTTAGAATTTAGGAAAAAAACCTGTGAATTTTATTTCTCTTTTTGCCTGCAGTTATTTTGTACCTACATTTATTTTAGGTAACAAATCAGATGGTGACAGCATGTAAAGCATATATTACTGATGGAGGAGTAAACCACGTTTGGGATCAGGAAACTCCAGTGGTACTACAAAAAATTCAGGTTTGTAGAAATAGAAATGTGTTTATTTTCATAAAGTACAGCCTTTACCATCTGGCCCAATTATGTTTATTTTGTTCATGCAGAAAACATAATTAAGTTTGAAAAAAATCTCATGCTGAGTAGGGCAAGAATATAAGAATATCTTTTTTTTTTTTTTTTTTTTTGATACTGGGGATCAAACTCACAACCTTGAGCCTGCCAGGCAGGTGCTTAGGCCACTGAGCTAAATCCCTGGCCCAGAATATCATTTATATTATCTACTTTCTTTTATGTATAGTGCTTCTTTTTGGATATAGTTTAATTCTTATTTTCTCCGGAGCCTCATATTTCAAACTGCTTTTGGGTGTCACTTCGTAAATGCTACCTGCCTTCTCACATTCCAGCCCCTATTAATGTAATTTAATTATTTTCCACCATTTTTGGCATTGGCTTAGAACCGCCTTACTCCTGAACTAGGTAGAGTCCTAGGAGGCATCTTGATTTTGGTCTTCTTTTGGAAGAGAATGTGTCTTAAGATTTCTTCCATTTAGTGTGATGCTCTTGTGGGTTTAAGTATATCTTTGACCAGATTTGTCTTAATCCTAAGAGTTTTTTTAAAGGTTACGAATGGGTCTTAAAAAAATTTTTTTCCCCACATATTTGTTGCAGTGTTTATAGAATTTCCTGCTCCACCTTGTTAATGTGATGGATGGGATTCTCTGGTTTTCTAAAGTTAAACTAACATTGCTGGGATAAACTCAACTTGGTCATGATATAGTTTTAAAAATTGGTGTTTTGAAAGCTCAGAAGAAGTAGCTCCGCAGGAAGACTCCATCTAGAAGTGATTATTAGTCACCGCCGTGTGTGGATCCCCCTGTCTCTGAGGTGCCTAGGGGCACAGCTTCAACAGGGAACCCCACCTCCTTCAGCCCCGCACCCAGGATGGGAGAGGCTGCACCCTGAGGGGGCTGGCACGGCCGCCTCCCGTCTCCCGTGTTCGGACTTCCAAACTGGAGGTTCGGACGATGACGAATTGCAGTCAGGGGAGTTTCTCATGCTGAAGATGCTTGGTCCTAAGGACTGGAGGAACAGTACTCCTAATGTAGCTCTTGAACTTGACCATGTGAACGAGAAAGCTACACAGACACAGATCAAAGCAGTTCCCAAAGCAATGATTTTAACGCATCAAGGAAAGCAGCTACTGAACCAGTTTAAAAAGAGAGAGAGAGAGAGAGGGGATAATGAGTACTTCACTTGCATGAAAAGCTTATGAAATATTTGATCCATAGAAAGAAGAGTGTTTATGGGATCGATTCTACATTTTTGATAACTCACTTCATTCTAAAAGTGAAACAAAGGAAAATCTCTTTGAAGTGTTTGCCCCAATGTTGAAAGATGGTCAAATTAAGAGAGAGAGAGAGAGACAGAGAGAGAGAGACAGAAGGTTCCTAAACTTGGTGATGTGAATTTATCATTTTATACCTCTAGAATAATTTTTATTCTTGGGGAGAATTTTCTTGTTTAAGAGCCGAAGGGGGAGAAAAAAACAATATGTCATGATGATTGGAAGGGATTGAAAAACAGAACAGAACAACAAGGAGGAGAAAAGAAACGAATAAGACCATTGGTTGTTGAGACTGCAGATAGCTGTGAAAAAAATTCAAAGAAAAGGCTAGAAAAGAAGCAGAGAAGAAAGTAAATGCAATTCCCCTTCTGGGTATTTTCCCAGAAGAATTGAAAATATCATGTCACAGCGATATATGTGCACCCATGTTTATAGCAGCACAATTTGTAATAGTTAAATCTTGAAAATAACCAAAATGCCCATCAACTGCAGAGTGGATGAAAAAGATGTGGTATTTTTATACAATGGAATATTACTCAGCTATACAAAAGGATGATTTGAGGCTTTTGTAGGTAAATGGAGGCAACTTGAGACTATACTCATAAGTGAAATAAATCAGACTCACATTTGTAAATATCCTATTGTCTCTCTAGTGTAAAATATAAATAATAATAATAAAAATCTGAAAGAGTAATAAGATCCAAAATGTACAATAGATATTGTAATAATGAAAGGGAAAGAAAGTGCTCAAAATTAAAGAACAATTGGGATAGGGGAAAGGAGAAATAGAAGAAAGGAAAAGATGATATATATGTTGGTTTACACATACAACTGTATGTATGTATAAGTATGCAAGATAGATAACCATACTACTAATTCTGTTAGTTCATCAAAAAGAATAGTTTGTGTTGTCATTATTTGATTGTCTGATCATTTTTTATACCTAAATCTTGTAACTTAAACAACTACTTCTAAGATAACAATATGCAATATGTTAACTAGTGTTGATTTATTACTTTTTTTTTGAGGTTCTGTATTATTTCTACCCTTTTTTATGTTTTGCTTTTTATTTTATTTTATTTTTTATTTTTTGGTACCGGGGATCAAACTTACAATCTCGTGCCTGTCAGGCAGATGTTTAGGCCACTGAGCTAAATCCCCGGCCCTATTTTTTGAGACAGGGTCTCACTATGCAGTTCAACTGGCCTTGAACTCACTTTGTAGCCCAGGCTGGTCTTGAACTCATAGCGATCCTCCTGCCTCTGCCTCCCAGAGTGCTGGGATTAAAAGCGTGCGCCACCACGCCCGATGTTTTGCTTTTTAAAAGAAAAAAAAAGAAAAAAAGAAAGTAAATGCAGAAGCAAAATGGAAGAGGCAGGAAGTGAGAGGAAAACAAAGCCGGGTGGAATTCGAAGCTAGTTAAGGAGATGGAAGGGGAAGTTAGACAGCTATCTTTCTTGGCAACAAAAGAAGATAACTAAAAGAGTCACTGAAAAAGAAAGGCAAGAATTTTGAAATTTTAGGAAGATTTTGACTTTATTTAGGCCTCAGACAGTGAGAGGACTGGGTTAAAATGGTGGAAGAAAGAGGAAAATGTGATAGGCTCAGACTAGCAAGTTGGTAGCGAGTTCATTGGAGGAAATAGTAACCTCATTTTCTGTCTGGGGAGGGATCTTGTCTGCCGTTCTTGGCTTCCCAAAGATTTCCCAACACTTGGTCAACATGGGTGCCTGTAAACTAATCAGCAGCCCTGGACAGCAGTGGTGTCATTTTGGAGGTTGACACAGAGGAGAGAAAATATGTCAGAAGTAGATACGAGATCACTTATTTTCAAATCCGAATAGGCATAGGAATTACCTGGGGAACTTGTTAAGAATAGATACTTCTGAGTTCCACTCACAGAAATTTTGATTTAGTGCTTGTGGTATTGGGGGTCAAATCCAAGTGCTAACTCAAATTATGTCTGTATCCTTTGACTATGTTATGTTGCATGGCGAGGGGGAGTTAAAGTTGCAGATATAATTAAAGTTGCTGATCAGCAGAGTTTGATATGGGGAAAGTCCTTGCGGACCCAGTGGAATCGCAGGGATCCCTATATTGAGAAGAGGGTGGTGAAAGCGTCAGAACTAGAGAGATGGCATTATGATAACGATTTGACTAGCCAAGCTTTGAAAAAAAATGGAATGTTAAGAATGACTTGGTTTTTAGGAGCTAGATGTTAGCATGACATGTTGATTAATTCCTATTGGGTCCTAGAGACTATGTCCTTCCCACCCCTCCACATCTCTTTTTTTGTAGGTACTGGGAATTGAACCCAGGGCTTTCCCACTTAGCTGCATGCCCAGTTCTTTTATTTTTTATTATGGGGCAGATTCTTGCTAAGTCTCTTTAAAAATTCCAGGCTGGACTGAAGTTTGCCCCAGGCTCCCAGAGTTCTGGGATCACAGACCTGCACCACCATGCCCAGCCTGTTCCTTTTTTGACATTTCCAATAGATTTACTAATCTGTTTAACTGACTACAGCAATGGCATAGCTGTAGCTAAATATTAGTCAAAAGTTATGACGTCCTTTTGTAGAAATGATGGTTGGTTGATAAATTAATATTGCAGAGTCTTTGTGTTTTGTATACTTGAAGGGTAAGATGGATCCTAGTTGAGTAGCGATGTCTTGATAAATAATTTC
>RJWM01021458.1:0-34936 GCA_004363535.1 Dasyprocta punctata
GCCTTTAATCCCAGCACTCGGGAGGCTGAGGTAGGCGGAGCGTTGTGAGTTCGAGGCCGGCTTGGGCTACAACGCGAGCGCAAGGCCGGCCTGAGCTACACAGTGCGACCCTGCCTCGAAAAACCCGGGCTGGGAGTTTGGCTCAGTGCCTTAAGTACCTGCCCTGGCAGGCGCGAGGTGTGAGTTCAATTCCCGGTGCCGCAAAAAACACAGATAAATGTATTTCCTGTGTGTACTTTCTTTGCTTCAGAACAACAATAACTTGCCTGCCCATGGGCAAATGAGTGTGAAAGAGCTCACAGTGAATTGAAGAATGATGAAAGAGACCATGTAGGACAAGAAGAGCTGGCTACATTTTTCCTTTAAAGATCCATATCAAAGCATTTTCCAAATGATTAAGTAACACTAATATATTTTCATTCATGAAAAAAGTGCAAAATAAAGATGTTTGATATACCTTTTTTGGATAAGAAACATAACATAGTATGTTTTAAATTTATGACCTAGAGTGTTTTTAATTTGTGGCTATCACTAAAATAATGAAGTTTATAACTATACTATGCCCAAGTACATTATTGCACATACATTATTATCCACAGAGGTTAGTTTGGCATTTTTTTTTTTTTTTCCGGCACCGGGGATTGAACTCACAACCTCACGCCTGTCAGGCGCTTAAGTCGCTGAGCCAGGCATTTATTTTTAACTGCAGCTGACTTTACTGTTCTCAATAGTTGTTAAGTATTTTGGAATTTCTTTCACCATCCCTTTACTTTTCTTATTTACAACTGGGAACAAAGACAGATGAGTAAGAATAGATCAACTTCATTGCTGGTTAAACTGGGCTAAAAAAGAAAGCTTTTTCACTCCATCTAATAGCTAGACTAACATAATTTCTATTTCCTCATCATTCTCATGCTCTCCCCACTCTTTCCTGTCACTCCTAGCTGTTGAATGAAGAAGCCCTGACCTGGTGAATTTTCTACCACACATCACATATGCAGAATAGTCAAAAGAATGATGGGTGGAAGAATGATAGACACACTGTATACAAGTCCCTTCCCCCATTCTTCCTAGTGAAGTCAATCATTCATTTATTCTTTCTTTCTTTCTTTCACAAATATTAATTGAACACCTACCATGTACTACATAGGAGTCTGGAGATAGACACAGATATAAAGATTCATCAATCAGTCTGCACTGATGAACAAAGCAAACCTTATCTTTGTGATACTTATGTACCAGGGAGAGGGGCAGCCAAAAAAACAAACAATGAATTCAACATTTATGAAATAGTGATAAAGAAACAGAGATGGAGAAAAATAAACAAGGGTAAAGAGAATGAAGACAAGAAAGCATTGTGATAGTGAGACATTTAAATAGAAACCCCAAAGTTATTTGGAACTTCCTTTGAAAACAGAGAGAAACCAAAACGAAGGGTTAGAGAGAGAGCGAGAGAGAGAGCGAGAAAGAGAATTGAGTCTCTGTTTTATCTTTTGGAGAGAATGTGAGAGTCAGGACAGACCAGCTCCAGCTCCTTAACTCGATACACTTTATTTTTTTTAATTTTTAAATTTTTTTATTTAAGAGAAAAAAGACACAGAAAAAAAAGACGAAAAGCAAAAGAGACAAGCAAACAACAACAGCAAATCCCAAACAGTGACATAGGTTTACAAAACAAGATGATAGGAACTTGACAATGGTTGCAATATTGCGTGTCATTACCTTCAACACGGTTGTTTACGTTAACAGATATAGACATGTAAAATTGATCTGATCATATGAGTATTAACCATTCTTTCTCAATGACTAATACATTCAGCAGTATAGTCATTTTAGCTACATTACATAAACATATACATAGATTTATGTCTTTTTCCTTTTCCCTTTCTTCTTTCCTCCTTTTCCCTTTCCCAATTACTTTTGCTCTTTGAGCAGCTTCTTACCCTTACACAGTATTTATTATAGATTTTGGATCATACATACTATTTCAGTTTCTTATACTAGGCAGACAGTATGGTATTTACACATGTGAGTCTGATTTATTTCACGTATGTGTGTGGTCTCAAGTTGTGTCCATTTACTTATAAAAGTCTTGATGCAGTCTTTCTTGATAGCTGAGTAGTCCTCCATTGTATAAAAATACCACATCTTTTTTATCCATTCCTTGATTGATGGGCACTTGGGCTGTTTCCAAGATTTGACTATTACAAACTCGCTACACTTTAACAGTGGAACACAGGGTCAGAGAGGGTGTATCTGCCCTGTTGGGGAAGGAGAATAGCCATTTATCAGCACAGTGTCTCATTCATAAAGTCGTAGGTAATACCAACAGTTCTCTTCCATATATTCTTGTGTTCCCCATGAGAGCCCCCAGAAAGTTCTGAGAAAAAATTAACTTAACTCCAATGTCAGCATGAACTGTAAATCAGTAATCGACTATGATTTGTTTACTATTTCACATAATGTTAAGCTGTGTTGTGCAATATGGATCAGCAGAGGTTTTGCAATGCTATTCCAAATAATGTAATGCCAGCCAAAAGAAAAAAAAGCTGCAAATTAGAACAAAATAAACCCTCCCTGATTACTAAATTTCCAAGAATTTAAAATTCCCCAAATTAGAACTTTTGTCATTATAAATTAAAACAGGGGGAAAAAAATCTAGATTTGATTCTTCTCCATTTGTAAAAAATCTGGTCATCCTTAGGAGAAAGACTCTCATAAAAGTTCAAGGGCACAGTCAGTGCTATTAAAACGTTTTTTTTCCCCAGTACTTACGAAATTGAAATGATCATGATCCTAGTCCAAATTTCTTCAGGATCTTCCTTGTTTCAGATTATCAGAAGCCAAGGGGCTCACAGATGTTCATTTCAGTAGCCTCACACTCAGAAACTGTAATGCCAAACCCCACAACAGTTATTCCAATCCAATGATGCACATGGACTCAGATATTTTACACCAGCTAAGTCTCCCATTATTGTTACCAGAAAACATTAAAAAGAAGAGTACCTGGGTGCACCCTTGTTAGGATACCAGTTAGTTTCTGTTATTTGTCAAAAGTCCACAGCCTGTAAATTTAGCTGGTTGAGAAAACAAGAAATCCAAAGAGAACCTTACCTGGCGGGTGATATCGCTTTTAAAATTCTTTTTCTCTACAACAGATTAATCTTCTTCTCCCCATCACTGCTACTATTTATTTATTTATTTATTGAAGAAACTAAGTTACCTACCCTATCAAATTCCTTGTATTCTGGATGTGATTGAAATGCATCTCAATGGTGTTATTTCACATGCTACTGATGTTCTGTTTCTTTTTTGTAGATTGGAAATTAGACCCTAGAATTTTCTTAAAGTCAAGCTCAGTTTTGCTTTTGGGGTAGGCAGATTCGGTTGCATTTTAAACATTGTTGGGTAAACAAAAAAAAATTTTTTTAACGACTTGTTAGTTGTGAAGTCATCACCCTTCTTGCTTTTCTGTTCTCCTGGCTTTGGGAGGAGTTTTGCTGCCCACCACCACCACCATTTCGAATTGAACCTAGGGCTTTCTCACATGCTACATCCTCTGTGCTTTATATTTCTTATTGAGACGGTGTCTCACTAAATTGCTCAGGCTGGGCTCAAACTTTCAACCTTCCTGCCTCAGTTATCTACCAGACTACCGGAATTACAGGCATGTGCCACCATGCCCAGATGGGGCCAACACTTGTATATTCAAAATGTCCCAGATTTCATCACTGAGATCCTTACTATCAAAAGATAAAGGTCAAATTAATTCAAGTCCTCAAAAATAATCCAGTTGTCAAACAAATCATATTTTTCTTTATATCCTCACAGTTCTGGGCTTGATCTATGATTGTCCTACACATCTCTTCATTAATATACACCATCTTCCAAAATTTTTGGAATCCGAAAGCCACACATTTCAATTAACTAGAACTAAGGTTCAAGGGATAATGTTAATTGAGGTTTCATATTTTAATACTATATTCTGTGCTTAAGTCTTGGAAAACAGCAGGTAAGTGCATAAAATATTGCATTTTCAGTATAATAAGAACTGAAAAATACTCTGTGATAGTTTGAAAGAAAAACTGAATTTCAAGTCAGGAGACAGGAAGTCAACTTTCTCACCATCACTTATTACTTTGGAAAAGCAACTTATCAAGTGGGATTTGGTTTCTTCATCTATAAAACAAAAACCATCTCTAATCCATCTCTGAAGTATCTTCCAAGTTTAATAATATTGTGATTCTAAGTACCTTCAAGTTCATTGTCCATGGTAAACCTCAAATCCCGCTCTTTAGTTAAAGGTAAACTTTGCACATCAGAAGATCTTCCTCTTTTTTAATCAGTGGTGATTCAACCCCAGAAATGAATATATTCATTCTCCTGCTCACACTTCCTCTAAAATATTCTTTTCCTTTTTTGCCTAATATATCATCTCATTCTATAAAAAGTATGACAGATTTTGTCTGTCTTTCCACTATGATACAGTTGAGGGTACGAAGCATGAATTATTTCACTAATTCAATAAAATTTGCTCCTGCGGTGCTCTAGGTACTAATACAGCAGTAAACAAAGCAGGCAACATTTTTTATTTCAGACAATCTAATGAGATAGGGAAATAATAGACAAGTAAAAATGATTTTAGAGAGTGGCAAAGTCAGAAAAAACAAAATAGGATGATAAAAAAGTGAATAGAAGAAGAGTTATCCTATATGTTGGGCAATTAAGGAGGGTTCTTCTAAGGAAATGTTACTTCAACAGAGATTTATATGGTACAAAGAACCTGGGGATGTGTGTAGGAGACTGAGCAATTGCAAGGGTAAGATCCTAAACTGGAAATAAATTCATTATGTCTTGGGGTGGTGAGAAATGTGATATAATGGCATAAAGGGCATGGAGGCCAGGGCATGCCATTTGGTATTATCCTTGAAACAGAAAGAAAGATCCCTTACTGGGAAACATGTTCTCATGTGCATTTTTAAAAGACCACTGGAGCTTCATCTTTCTCTAAAGGAAGTCACTCACCACTTCTGTCTTCCTGACAGTTTTTGCCAGAATCCTGCGGGCTCCTGAATCCCATAATGTCACCTTTGGCTCCTTTGTGACCCTGCGCTGTACAGCAACAGGCATCCCTGTCCCCACCATCAGCTGGATTGAAAATGGAAATGCTGTGAGTGTTGTGTGTTTGGGGAGTTGATTGGGGAAAACCCATTGGTGGTAAATTTCAAGATAGAGTCTCTATTTGTAGAATCACCCTGATCTCTGTCATTGACACCATCTGCATAATTTTTTTTTTTTTAAGTTTTGAAGTATCTGTGTTGCAGGGACCACTGCCATAAGACATTAAATTCCAGGAATTTGCTTCTTTTCTTGAATCATGGGAATAGTAGAATATCAAATGACTACAATTATTTTCCATATGTAAAGTAATTTTCATATAATGCATCAACGAAGGGGGCTGGGATTTTGCTCAATGGCATAAGCGCCTGCCTGGCAAGCACAAGGTCATGAATTTAATCCCCAGTACCCCCCAAAAAAGTGTACCTCCTTAGTAAAAGGAGATCCATAATGCATCAATGAAAGTTTAGTTGCCTTTTGTGATATCGGATATTACTGCAGATTTGTTTCTGCTGTCTGTTTTTCATCTTTTTCCTGCTATGGTTGTTACTTAAAATGTCTCCCCAAAATCTCATTGTGTTGAAGGCTTTGTTGCCATCTATGAACTTTCAAAGTGATTAGATCATTAAGGTTCTAATTTTATCAGTGGATTAATCGTTTATGTGTTCATATTTGATAGTATTACTGGGAGTTGATGGAAACAGGAGATGAGGCCTAGTTAAAGGTATCATCAGACTGTGACTTTGGAGATTACTTATGGTACCTGGCCCCTTTTATGTGAATCTTTCTCTTTCTCTCTGCTTCCTGGCATCTGTGAAGTGAACAGGTTTCCTTTGCTTGGCTCTTGTGCCAAGATGTCTCTGCCTTGCCACAGACCTAAAAGCAATAGGGTCAGCTGACTATGGACCAAATCCCCTGAAACTGTGAGCCAAAAATAAATCTTTCCTTCTTTAACTTGCTTTTGTAAGATATTTGATCATAATGACAAGTTAACCAACACTGTATTTTACTGATCATTGTATTGTACTGTTTTCTTGTGTGTCATGTTATCTTTGATTACCTGCTATCCAGTGTATTGGGAAAAAATGTCAGAAACTATTTTGAAGTCTAAATGAAGGTATTTTCCTCCAGGGAGAATTGTTCTTATTTTTTCAGGAATAAATTTCTATCACTAATTTTGAACTATCTGAAACCAAGTTCAAGATTTGAAACTTCCTGAACGTCTCAGATTATTATAACATTAGCTGTAATTCTCTATGTGGGCTACTTCACTTGTGGTTCATGTTGACATATCTCTGACATCTAGCTCTTTGGGTCCTTATTTGAGTTTATCACTTACTATACTGCAAACATTTACGGGCACTAAATTTTGACTCGTCTCCTCAGTCCTTCAGTCCTCAAGGCCATCCAAAAAAAAGTTAAAATTTTTAGGGTTTGGAGAGGGCTCTCAGAGGAAAATAACTAAGCTGGTTGTACTGTTTAAGTTATTTTTCAGTTTTGGTTTTTTTGTGTGTGATGTTTCACCTGAATGATCTAGTTCATCAATATCTAAGGAAGAAATTTATCATGGGTTAGTATTATTATGTCTTATAGACTCTACCACTTGTTTAACTATGTTTGGTTTACATCAAATTATCCAGTTTCTGATACACTTTATGAGGTAAATAAAAACTATATGTGTGTGTATTTATACATATCTTCATATATGTAAATACACATACGCATACATATATATATTGCTAAGTATGTATATCCTAGGTAAACACTTATCATTGAGCTACAACCCCACTCCCAACATTGTTATTCTTAATCACATACACGCTAGAACTCAGTAAAATACTTTGTCACTGATTGTATCAACTTTTTGATGAACATGTGATTTACTTTGCTGTATACTACAGTTTCATCTTAAGTAAAACCTTTCTTTTATTTCTAGTAGCATTACATTGTGCCATTTCAATTTGCTTTAATTTTTATTCAAGATTATTGCATCTATTTTCAAAACTGGGAATGGCTCATCTTTTAATAGGCTACTGCAATCATGACCATGATCTGTTAACTCTTTAAGTCTTTATGGTGCAGCAGGGGACATATGCAAACTCTCTAGCTAGTCCTATCAAGGACACTTTCATGAGAGAGGCATGTCCAAATCAGTCCCTTGGGAGGGTATGGATGACTTTCAGCATTACTAAACAACCCAATCTTTGATAGGTCATCTAACTGGTGCTTGGCTATTTTTATTTTCCATCACCTACAAGATAGTCTCTTGCCAACTTTGTGATAACTTGGGTGTAGTGAACACACATGATTATTCTATAATACATTACCAGGTGCATGTTAAAGGCCCAGGAGGATCTCAAACTGTTTAATGCTAGTATCTCAAGGAAATGGGTACTTCTTTCCCTTTAGGCAAGCAAAAACTTTTGTTATAATTGAAATCACATTAAGTTTTATTTCTTCCCAATCTGAGGCACATTCCTCTGGGGACTTAAATTATTGGATATCCTCTCTACTTTCTCTTCTCCAGGATTGTATAAATCTGCTAGGGCTTCCATCACTGTAGAGCACAGATGGGGTAGTTTAAATTACAGAAATGTTATTTTCTCACTGAATGACCAAAATTAAGGTGCTGGCAAAGTGGTTTCTAATGCAGTCTTTCTCCCTGGCTTGCCGACAGACTCATAGGCCGTGTTGGATATTCATGTGATCGTTTCTCTATGTCCATGTATCCTGGTATATTGATAACTACAAGGACAAGCCCCCAAAATCCAATTGTCTTTTTCATAACATAGTTCTTATTCCTAAATGGTTTTTAATCCTCTATTTTTTATGCTGCTTTCTTCATTACAACCAAATAGCAGCAACTAAAGCAAGAGCAAACACTATGGAAAGCAAATCAGAACATTAAAAAAAGGACTTTCAGCAGGAACTTCCCAATAGAGCTTGGCATACTGCAGGTTTAGAATACTTTGCAGTACATATGAAGGGTAACCTTGAGGCATTGCCACAAATTACTTTGTATATTTTTTTCCAGTTCTGAGTATTGAACTCAGGGCCTTTGCAGTGGGTTACATCTTTAGTCCTCCCTCTGTTTTTAATTTCTTAAAGGGTCTCACCATGTTACTGAATTGTCCAATCCGGGTTCAAAATGGCCATCCTCCAGCCTCAGCTTCCCAGAGGTATTACGGGCATTCACTACCAAGTCCAGCTGTATACTATTTTTAAATAAAGTTAAATGACCTGAAGTTTCAGAAAGATAGAAGGGAGGAAGATTCAGGACACTGGGAGTGATGTTGCCCAGATCTGTTCCTTTATTCAAAGGTGTCTCAGCATGGATATACCTGGAAGACATGATGCTAAGTGAAATAAGTCAAACAGAAAGACAAATACGACACTATCTTACTTATAATGGAATGAATCTAAAGTAGCTGAACTCAAGAACGCACAGAATAGAAAGGTGGTTGCAAGATAGAGAGAAAGGGAAGATGCTGGTTCAATGGGTCAAAGTTTCAATTATGCAAACGTATAAATTCTGAAGAGCTAATGTACCTCACCTCACAGTATTCATAATTAATAATATTGCATATTTGAAGTTTACTAAGTGGGTGGGTCCTAAGTGTTCTCACCATACACACACATGGATGGCAATTACATGAGATGATGAACAAGTTGTCTAGCTTACTTATGGTGTTCATTTCACAATGTGTACATATATCAACAAAGCATCAAGTTGTACACCTCGAATATGTACAATTTCTATTTGTCAGTTATTCCACATTAGAGGAAAAGATATGAGAAAGTTAGATTGGGAAAAGGAATCTCAGAAAGGTGATGGTCTCTGACTGGCAGTGTAGCTCAGCAGTACACCACTTGGCTAGCATGTGCAAGGGCCTGGGTTGAATCCCTAACACCCAAATCCAAGTGGGGTGGTAATCCACTGCTCTGCACCTCACCATCCCTTGTCCCTAAAATGGAGTGCATCTAAGAAAACTGTTTGTAGCCTGAAAGATGAGAACTAGTACACAAAGCACAGGAAGAAGAAGAAGGCAAGGGGATAAGAGGGTGTTGAAAATAAAGTGTGCTACTAAGGGAAATCTTGGCGGATGTACTAAAATATAGAAAGGATGCCAAATTCCATGGCTTTATCTCAGTAGCAAGGAATATCTTGTGTTCTTTTACAAATCTCCAATGCTTACAATTTGTTCAGCATTATTTTCACTATTGCTGTTTTTACTGAAAGTATCTTCTTCTCTTCTGATAATTAAAAGCATTTTTATCATAATTATTAAAGTTGATTCATCTTATGTGTCCATCCTACATACCTTCAGAATACAGTGAATAAACAAATGAAGGTTACTTTGTCAGCTTGGAACTCAAGCCATGATAGAACAAGAATTAGATTGGAAGCTGGGGGCCTTAAGTAATTAATGCTGATGTGATTTGGAGGGAGTCCATTTGCCATTTAGACATTGATTTTTTCATGTTGAAAATGACAGAAAAATACCAGGTAGCTGTGAAAGATGATTCCTAATATGACATCAAAGCTAATGGTCTCTAGTTTTGTTAAGTTATTACAAAGTAACTTATAGTCCTTGCTCTTCTTTACCTCTTTAATTATACTTAAAGTGTCCATTGAAATTGAATCCTATTAGACAATACATTTTGTAGCTTTTTCTGTAGAAGCTGTTGTGATTGTCTTCAGTGTCTCAAGGTAGTAAAAGAATACTAAAGAAGTTGTGGAATTGACAATGTAACTTTGCTAATTTGTCTTACTGTGTGAAAACAGTAGTAAAGAAAACAGAAAGATGTATGGTTTTTAAAAATTCAAGCCAAGAGTGGTAGACTATGCCTGCAATCTTAACACTATGGGAAGCTCTGGCAGGAGGATCATAAGTTTGAGCCCAGTCTGGGAAACTTTGCACTTTAGCAAGACCCTACCTCAAGCTAAAAAATACAAAACAGTGCTGGGGATGTAGCCTGGTAGGAAGGCTCTGGATTCAATTTCAAATTGACCCCCCAAAAAAGAATTCAGGGTTTTCAAAAGCCTCATTCAAGTTTAAAAATGGAAGATACATGATTACTTCCTTCTAAAGTTTAGGACTAATAGGAGGGTAGCTGGAATTAGTTAAGTCTTATAGAGGCCCTCAATTTAATTATCCAAAGTGTGATTCACCAAAATAGAAAGCAAAATAGTTCTATGACTCTGATTCTAAAACAGGCATACAACAAATAATGACTTTCCTCCAGGAAGAAAGTAAAGATACATTCATAGTTCTCATAGTCAGCGTGTGTTGATTTTATAGCCAAGTTCTTGGTAATACGACCCAAGTCGAAAATGAAATGGAGATGACTTTGCCCATACTGACGCAAATCACAGGAAATGAAAGCAATTTCAGGCATCGAATGTCATAAACGTAGCAAACCAGAAAGTCCATGTAGAGGAACATGAAGAAACTCACAACTCTGACATTGTTAGGTAGAACAGAAGGTATGTGAGCTTTAGAGCTGGTAAATCAAAATAATTACATATAACAAGTCTATGTGGAATAATTCAGCAGAATTTTTGAGAGAGAATAAAACAGAGTTTGAACTGTGGCTCTCGACTAAGCAAGAATTAATGAACTAACTTCCTCTCTACTGAATACGTGGCGTATCAAAGACTCTATGTGCACACCAGTAAACTAAAACCCTGCACAATTAGAGCTGGAGAACGTCAGTGAACAGGCATCAAAACAGTTAAGAGATATTTTGCTTTCTTCCTGTGGAGATGACATCCATTTTTCATGGGAATTTGTAATCTAGTCACAGAAGACCTTCAGAGTGACTGGTAATGTTCCTTTGTTTAATAATTTTGAACCAAGTTATTAGATATAGATAGAACACATCTTACTTTTTAAAAAGAAAATTCCTTTTAAAAAAATACCCAGTTCTATTTAAAGCTATAATAATAATATCTCTTTTTTTATCTAGGCATTCAACTAAAAATTTAGAAAATTTAAGTGACTTTTTTGCTTTTTCCAATAAACATAATCCTTAAAATATTTTCACTTATTAGGTGAATTTCGTAAAATAAATAGCTAAATTATCTAGGTCAAAGATTGTGCTTTTGAATACTCTTACAGGGGCAGTTATCAATATTTTATGAAGATTTTTTAAAAGCACTATTTTATGTAGAACCAATTTTATATGGAATAATTCAGCAGCCAGTTTGAAACAAACTAAGATTTATGGCAATGTAAATCAGAAACAATATAGAAACATAACTCTGACAATTATCCCTGTGTGTATGATTCATGGAGAGACATTATTATAGTTTCTTGAGTGTGGATCCTACTCAGCCACTTCCTATCAGTTTCACAAAGTGTTCTCAGCCAGCTAGAATGGTTCGCAAGGCAGGGACACTGAAGCCAAAATACCTTTCAGAGGTCTTCCTGTACTAAGGTCAAATCATGAAGTTACCAAGTTATCCACAGCTGTGGGTAGATTCTCTCAAGACTGCATTATTAATGTATGAACGATAATAAAAATATCCCACAGGTCTATACTGCTTTACAGTCTTCAAGGATGTTTCATACATATTATTTCAGGTGTAAATTAGTGTGCCTATTTGAGAGAACATCCTGTTTTACTGTCTCTTTTTAAAATTTTTATTACTTTTTACTATATAGATCTAAGGTATATAACATGGTGTATTGATATACATATATACAGTGAAGTGATTAGTACAGTTCAATAAATTAAGGTATCCATCAACTTAAAAGCCAGCACTAGCACAGAAAGACAGAACACCATATCTGAATGCAGAAAGCTATTTATCCAGCTCCTTCCGGTCAGTTTGCCTGAGTGATTTGGTGAAAACAATGTACTTAGTGTAAATACTCAATGTAGTCACTTGGATTAAGTGTAGTCATCCCTCAGTAACTGAGGTACCATTTCCAGGACCCTTGTGAATAACAACATCCTTGAATGCTCAAGTCTCTCCCGTAAAATGATGAGTACTTGCATGTAACCTATGTACATCCTCCTGTGTACTCTAAATCATCTCTAGATTACTTGTAATACCTAATACAATGTAAATGCTGTGCAAATAACTATTATACTGCACTCTTTGAAATAATAACAAAAAAGGGTCTGTGTATGTTCGCTACGAGTGCAATTTTTAAAAATATTTTTGATTCACAGTTGGTTGAATCCACAGAAACAGAACCCGTGGGTGTGAATGGCCAAGAGTATTCTGTATTTTGTAACCATACCTTTGGAAAAACTCACAGTAATAATCTGGACTCATGTCTTTGATCTTTTAAACCGGGGATGGGGGGGAGGCAAAAGGATTCAAAAGGAGGGCAGAGGGTTGTTTTTATTTTTAGATCATCAAAAATACTAAACTGTTGGTCAGGGTGATCTATGAAGAAAGAAAAACAATTTCAAACTATGACTAACAAGGCCTGCTGTGTGTGAGTCACCAATGAAGCAGGCAAGGCCTCTGGACACAGGAGGGAACGCATTTAGGAGTCACATCACAATAGAATAGTGAGCCCTGTAACTTGTTGGTCTCTTCACCGAACTATTTCAACACCTGGAAGGAGTCCAGGAGAAGAGAGGTCAGGCAGCTTAAAAATTGCTTCTTTTTCCTATGAAGAATGTTTTCAGTGACCTCGAGGAGGGATTGAAGAATGACTTTCTGAGGTGTGAACATGAAAATAGTGAAAGTTTTAGCAATATTGATGGGAATGTTTGTTTCAAAATTCCTTTCAAGATATTGCATAGCCCTGCAAGGAGAGAACCAGTTTTACAAAGGAAGAAAACAGCTATCTTACACATTTTACCTATGTAAACTGGAAAGAGATTATCTTTATAAACAACACACAAAATACAAAATAACAAAAGTGTGTTGACCGAACATAAACGTTTGCAGTCTTTAGCTTTTTTATTTTTTTTCCCTCATTGATGGTTTGTTAAAATTTAGGGGAAGTACAAAATTATATTTCAAGTTGTTCAACCTTTTTTATCTAATTTGGATACCCATAACGTATTGCACTTCTGATAAAAGTAAGAATGATGATGGAAATCCCAACTCAGTTTAAAACTCTTAAAAGATATTTTTCTGTTTTGTCACTTTCTCATAGAGACCAAGCTGCTTATCTGGAGGAAAATAATACAATACTTGATCTTACCTAAATAGTTTTACCAT
Source organism: Dasyprocta punctata (assembly GCA_004363535.1). Lineage (NCBI taxonomy): Eukaryota > Metazoa > Chordata > Mammalia > Rodentia > Dasyproctidae > Dasyprocta > Dasyprocta punctata. The sequence goes on from RJWM01021458.1 coordinate 13,310, forward strand.
AGAGATTGAGACTAGTAGTGAAGGTAGGGAATAAAAAGGCAAAGAAGGAAATTGGACAGATTCAAACTACAGTAGTTATTGTTGCTGTTTCTCATTTTCTTTCCTCTTTTTATTTATTTATTTGTTGTCTTTAATTTGAAGTACTGAGGATTAAGCCAAGGGCCTTGACATTTGCTAAAGGCAAGCACTCTGTGTAGTACTGAGCTGTTTACATGGCCCTTTTAAAATAAAATGCTATTTTATTTTGAGACAAAATCTCTCTAAGTTGTCCAGGCTAGATTTGAATTTGGGATCCACTTGCCTTGGCCTCCCATGTAGCTGAGACTACAGGTGTTAGCCACTGCACCCACTCTTTTCTGTTTTCTAATGATTCTTCATTTGTTCACTTCTAGGACAGGGGATGACCAAGGACACAATAATTAAAAGCACAGGCTTTGTTGTCAGACCAACTAGGATACAAATTCTAACTCCACAACCTGATGGAATGGGTTGGACAGTTGTCTTTACCATGGACTGAGATACACTGGCTGCTTCATGAATAACCACTTATAAAAATTAACCTGTCCAATTCTATACTAATATAATGTTGATATTCTAGCTCTTCAATATATTTGACTTTCTGGTTCAAGTAGTCCAGAATTATTTATGTCATGCCTCAGAGATGGAGTTGGCTTCACAATTGTGGTATTTGATAGCCATCTGTCTTTCTGACATGCAGCTTCAAAACAGTGACCAGTTGTTATTAAAATAAGTCCGGAAGACTACAACCTCTCAGACTTGATGGGCTCTATCTTCAGGCTATAAAGGACATATCTTGTAGGATCTACACAGGCTATCTTTCATTTATTGCATTACTTATGGGTTGCTATATCTCAAACTAGCCCCACATTTAGTAGATTAGAACTAATTGTTTATTAATGATTATAAGACCATTGCTGATTTGGGAATACCTGATGTTGGCTGGTTTGGCTCCTATGATCAACAATTTGTCTGGGTGTTTGATGGTCTAGAATAGCCTTTATGACATATTTGTTGGCTGTTGCTGGCTCCCACTGGAAGCAGTGGGGATAAATAGGTCATGTGTATTATTTTATCTTTTAGCAGGCTAGCTCTGGCTTACTCATAGGAGTCCATGGGTTCAAAAAGAAAGCAAGTCACAATGTACAAGAATTTTGCAAGCTACTGCTCAGTCATCCTAAAACACATCATAAGCTGATCTAGATTCAAAGTGTGGAGAAAGATACTACTACTTCAGGGAACAACTACAAAGAGACATTGTAAAAACATGGGAATAGGGGTAGAAGTTTTTTTGACTACTTTTGTAATCTATCACATGCTTTTTGATCATGAATCTAATACTTTTCCCTTCTAGTCTACAGATGCAATATATTAGACCTAGTTTTTTCATTTTTCCCTAACTCTATCAGGTTTCTTCTGGATCCATCCAAGAGAGTGTGAAAGACCGGATGATTGACTCAAGACTGCAGCTGTTTATCACCAAGCCAGGACTCTATACCTGCATAGCTACCAATAAGCATGGAGAGAAATACAGTACTGCAAAGGCAGCAGCCACCGTCAGCATAGCAGGTAGGATGGGGCTACAGGCTTACATTGCTTTGAGAGGGGAAAACTGTTCTATTCTTTATCAGGCTTTGGGGAAAATCTTTAATTTCTTATGCTGATCAACTTCGGACTATTTCCTCCTCCACAAAGACACTTTACAGACCTAGATATGGATGCTGGTTGATTTGTTGTCTTAAAAACTCACTCTGGCAATACTTACCCAAGTGCTGAGTAACAACTTCCAGGGGTTGTGTTTTGCTGTGGTTGAGCAGTGCAAAGTTCTTTATCCCCACTGCTTCCAGTACCAGCCAACAACTTCCCCTTCCTTTCTTCCTTCCTTAGTTCCTCCCTTCCTTTCCCCCTTTTCCTTCCCTTTCCTCCTTCCTTTTTTATTTTCTTTCCTCACTCCCTCATCTCTTCCTTCCTCCATCCCTTCCTTCTTTTTTCCTCCTTCCCTTTCTTCCTTCCTTTTCTTTCATTTTCTTCCCCCTCCCTCTCTCCTTTGCTCTCTTCTTTCTTTCTTGAACTGAGTTAACTAAACTTTCCAAGGCTCTCAAATAATAAGTCAGCAAATATGCAACATGATCAAGCCAATTTCTGTATGGCTGTTTCTTAAGGCATTTTTACTTATGAGCATGATTTTTATGGGTTTTATTTTTTTATGCAAATGACAACAGGACTTACAGGTATTTTCAAGAAAAAAAAAGGCTGACAAATGGATTTTTAGGATATTTATGTTACATTATAAAGGTTTATTTTTAAAGTTTAAATGTACCAAAGGCTTCTGAGAACATTTATGGAATTCCTAGAGATGGAAATAATCCCTGTACCAGGAAATACCAGACTTGTTATATTCATAGCAGGTCAGCAATCCAAGGATCAGCAAAGAGGTGTTTGGCCTGACATGTAAGGCAAATACTGGTAGAAGCTGTGCCCAGGGCTAGCACCCCTGAGCCTGTTTCTTATTACAGTGCCATTTCTTTGATCTTCTCTGATGGAGAACTTTCCATCAATGTCAGTGATTTTTATTATGAAGTGAACAGAGAAATATATATGGAGCTGTGGACATGATTGGCCATGTTGGGCATGCCCAGGAAAGAAAGAGGAGACTCCAAAATTGAGGTTCCCTCTACCATCTTCTCCAGGGATATATCTAGCTTCTAGGATCTTCAGACATCATATCAGTCATAGGAAATCTTTTCTTCCAGAGAATGACAGGACCCCTAAAGGAAAATTAAACACATAATGATAAAAATAATTACTATTTGCACAGTACTTACCTTGCTGCTTATGAAGCACTTTCACATGAATGTTTATTCACTATACTGGATGTGGACCATTTTATTGGGTAAAATAAGAAATGAAAACAAATGGGACAGTTAACAAATAGGTCTTTCTTTCAAGGGACTATCAATCTAGAAGACAGGTTTGTCACATACATCATGGCACAGACTACGTTGTGTTGCAGAAATGTAGATGAAGTACAACAACATGGAAGAGAAGGGGAATTTATGGGAATCCTTAGGAGAGGTACCATTTGAACAGAAGATGTGGTTATAAGATACAGAGGTTGAAGTGTATCAAGACAGCAGCAAGCCTGTTGGCTAGAATATGATGGACACTGAAGTGGGGTGGGAAGTCAGGGGAAAGGTTCAAAATGTGGGCTCTTGGCAGCTTACAAAGAGCTGGATAGGTTTAATGTATTATTCCATCAACAAGAATAATGTAATTGTTAGAGGAAATAAGTGCTACAGTCAGATATATCCTTTAGCAAATTAAAAGGTGAGAGAGGAGGCATGGCAAGCAGATAGGAGAGAGACTCTTAGGAGTCTACAAAAGTCGTGATGCCCTGAACAGCAGCAGTGATTTACACATAGAAAAGAGAAGATATGTGTGGGACCTGTAAGAATAAAAATAAAAAGACTTATAAGTTCTTGAATGTTACAGTAGAGTAGAAAAAATGTTTGAGGTTTTGAGCAAAGTGTGTACAGCAGACTGTAAGTTATAAATGAAACAAAATAGAAGAATGCAAAAAAGCCCAGAAGGTAACAAAATACTCAAAATTTCTGATGCCTTTGAATTATCTAAAATTCATCTAGTCTCACCATCATTGCTTTATTGTATCTAAACCTATTGAAAGAATACTTATCTATATATATTTCTAAATATATCTTACACACATATTTACATATGTGGGAGAGAGAAAGAGCACATTTACGTCTCAGTATTCAATAGTAGCACATAAATTTATCTGATTTAGTTTAACCTACACTTCCAATGGGCAGAGGAAAAAATTAATAAGAGAATCTCATTTCTAGTACTTTTTCATTATTCTGAGATAATCCCAGGCCAGAGCTCTTTCTCCCATCCTTCTTCCATCTTTCCCCCTAGATGGCAGGGAAACTCAAACTTGTATTGATGCAATGGTGTCCTCTGAATTCCCCTGGTCACTAATGACATCTGCAGCTGGTGAACTTTTGATTTCATCTCTTGGCTTAGCTGAGACCCAAAGGATTTCTCTGACTGACTCAGCTCCTTCAGGTTCCATATGGTGCAACATAGTCCTTAGCATCTCAGTCAGATCTCCCCAAACCTCTGTCTAGAGTCGACTCTACAACCACAACTGTGAGGCCACCCTGTTTGTCCCTATTATGGCCTTACAGCAGGTCTGACGAATCCTAACTCAACTCTCTTTATCCCTCATGGGGCCTAAAGAAACTTCTGGATCCCTTTCAAGGTACACAATATCAAAGAAAAAAGAAAATTTGCTCATTCAAATCTGCTGTCTACTCAACCGTATCATGCTATTATGTTTACACTAATGCTGTAACCATGGGATTTCAGGGTACAAGATCCCTAGAAGTATTTTCCTTTTAGTATTCCAAATATGAAGCTTAAAAACTCCTTCTTCTTTTTTTTTAATTAATCAATGTCTATTCTAAGACTTTTCTCCTGAAAAGGAATTCTACAAAACATATATCCAAAGTCTTCATCTCTCTACCTTTCTCTTCTCCACAACTTATCAAGGGGGAAAGGATTGGTCAGGGATTCTCTCTTTAGTGTAGCAACCTTCAAAACCTGGAGGTAGTGCTATCACCAAAAAGGAGGGGAACCTCGTAAAATGATTATATCTACCCTACGCAAAATTATATTTATCCTGTGATCATGAACTTTAAGGCTAAAAGCGTGATAGTACATACAGCAACCTCATCTCTCCACTCTGTCCTAATCCAAATGAGAACCTCTCCACCTCCATTAACAAATGGAATACACCAGCAGAGAAATCTGTGATCCTGAAAACGCAATGGTATCTTTGGATGGTAGAAAGAGCTTTAAGGTATGAGACATGCAGCATAAGAAGGCAATGTCCTAGGGTGAAGTATGAGACCAATCAGCAACATCAGCATGAGAAAAACAACAGTGGAAATTGCATGGGGAAGGGATAGTGGGAGTGGTGCATTGGTTGACATGTAGCAGCAGAGGACATACAAACTACTGAGCAACAGAACTGACTGCATATGAAAAGCAGTCCCCTTAGTACGTGACACTGGTCATGTAGACTGGAACCAGCAATGATCTGACTAGTCAATGGGCCTGTCAATGGTATTGTGCCACAGTATTGTAGAGCGGGGGCAACTGGGACCTAGAAGTGAGATTACAAATTGTCCTGGACAGGCATATATTTACAGTCGTAGCTAAGGTGCCATTAAGGAATTTGGATACAGCATACAGCATAAAACCTGAAATTGAGGTCTAGAATCTTTCCCTCTTTTGAACTGCATGAATGACACTGCAATCTACCTGTATTTAGGGTCATAGTATTGCAGTGTTGGGGATCATGTAAGGAAGCAGAGTTTAGACAAAACCTGGGAAAGAAATTTTAGAAGATTTACAGTATATATGATAAATCAGAAACACGTGTATGAATCATAGCCTAATTCATAAGAATCTCCAAAACTTCTCTGTTCAATCCCTCATCTGTCTTTCTGGTTGGGTGTCATTAACTCTTAAGAGATCTCACACCCCTTTTTCCAAGAATTTCCCCAAGTGAACCAAAGTGGGGTATCTTACATGCAATCAAATAAGATCTCTGAACTACATGAGACACCTGCCATTTTCTCCTCCTCTCTTTGGCCTATTCTTGTCAGTTAGACGTGCTGAATGCCTCAGGAAGGCATCCCCCATGGAAACTACCTTCTAATCCTGGGGTATTTCTAGGAACAATATTTCAGAGAAGTGAGGCCAGTCTTATGAAAAAAGAATCTGGAGCATTTTAAACCATCATGGTCTTACTCTTCACAGATCTCCCAGAGTTCGGGTGTGGTATATGCTTCCTTCATTTCTGCTTTTAGCTTTCTCTCCTGTCACCTTCAGTAAGGTTGGCCAGAGGTCCAGGGCTTCAAGCAGACATGGTGCCCCCTCTTATCATTCTGGAAGTGCTTCTTATCCCACACTCTGTCATCTCTCATTTCAGCCAGGCTCAGGCTTTCCTTATGTTCTGTGGTCAGCAGCCTCCTCTGTCACAGCCTATGTTTCACTTGGAAGATTTTACTCCATCTGTGTATTTACTTAGCCCAGCAAGGAAACTGGAAATTGGAAAGAGCTCATCCAGAGCTTAGGATTATGTCTAATGATATTTCTAGGGTTTAAAGAACAACAGAAAATCAAGATTAGCCCAAACCACTTCCATGTGTCTGCCCAAATCCCTAGGCATTGTTTGAGAAATGTGATACACTTCTTTCTGAGTCATTTACATTTGTTGTTGGTCATCAAAAGGAGTCAGAAAAACTCTTGGAAACTCTTCGTATAAATGAGGAAGTTACATTTCCCTTCCAGTCACAACCCCAGTGGCTCAAGTTGCCATTTAAATGCACCAGGAGGCTGGGTATTTGGCCATTTGCCTTCTCTTTGTGATGGGAACCCTCAGCCTGTTGCAGAGATCAGCAGGACAGCCCATGATCCCTGTAATAAGCGTTGTCCTCGAGAAGCCAGGGGCCACTGAAATAGACTCAGGGATTTAGGAGAATAATACAGATGTTTGTATTTCCCATTTTCAGTGGGATTAATGAAGTTTTATTAGACAGTGAGGTCCAGAGTTCTGTCCATGCTTATGCTGTCCTCAGGTGCAGGGATGAATCAGTGGTCACATCCTTCCTCTACTAGTTGCCATTCCTCATTTTACCAAAGTCTCTGCTGCCTGCAGTACCCCTTTTTTTTGGACTAACCACAGGGTCTGGAACTTTGAGTCTCTAACCTAAAACTCAAATGAATATATGCAGTATCACCAAAAATGGGTGGTAGGGAGAAACCTGGTATTGTAACGTCGAAGTCTCCCAGTGTTGGTGACAGCATCCCCTGATTCTTTTAATGAATATTCGTTATTGGTCAATGAAATAAACCACATAGTTTTATTTGCCATATTTCAAAAGAAAAGGTTGACATTATTACAGAAAAGACAGAATTTTGAATTCTATAGCATAATCGATAGCAACAATCGATTCACATGCTCTTTCTCATGTCTGATGGTCACACTTCTGTTTTCCCCCAGTGCTGGAAATCATGTTCAGGCATGTGGTGACCTAGAAAGGACACAGGATCTGCTTTACCATTCAGTGCTTCAATCAGCATGGGTAGAGAGAGTTCTTAGCAACACAACCAACACCGTGTGCCCTGACATTTCATGGTGGATTTATCGCATTTTAAACTGATTAAAAGTGTTTTGTTTTTGTTTTTCTTTTTAATAAAAGGGGAAAGAATAAATGAGTAGCAGCCAGTAAGTAGCCTCACATAATTACTACCAGACTTTCTGAAATTAGACACAAAAGGTATTTTTTTATAACCAGGCAACTTTCTTTAATAGAGTAGATACATGTTTCAGAAGAGAGACAAAGTTTTATGGAAATGACCAATTTTAAAGAATCTCCAAATTCTGGTGACTGATTGTCAGAATTTTTTAAAAATCTAGGTTTGACATAAAATCATTTGTTTATAACATCAAAGTTCTTTGTTCCCTTCTCCGTTCCCTTAAGAAGAAAAGGGGGCAAAAGGAGAAAGAAAAGAAAAGGTGACTAGAGAAATTTTTTTAAGAAACACACAGAAGCCCAATGAATTAATAAACTAAAAACTACCTATTACCTTTAGATTAGCTTCATTTCTCTGTACTTACTTTTCAGCATCTTTCCTCCTCCCAGGGACCATGTCTGGATTCTCTCTGGCACTTGTCCATCTTCATTCAGTTGAGTCCTCCTTTTGCATCTTATAATGAGGGCTTTTTCCTATATATAACCTTAGCTGCCTTGTGTTTCAGGGGAGTCTTTCTGCTCAGCTGTTGTTGGAATTTGCCCTTACTTCTCCAGATTGTATGACATTCTTTCCCAAAAGAATTTTCTGAGGTCCTCTTATATTCACCAACAGATGTACAGTTGCAGAATTGCCATGAGAATAGGAGCAGATAGGTGGCATCTTCCCCAGAGCTCCATAGTGATGTCGAACTTTGTCCATCTTCTTTCATATCCTTTGGTAATTTTCATTGGTTAAAGATTCTTTTCAGGTCCCTCCGCTAGTTCAGTAAAATTTCAATTCTAACTCTGATTTAAAATTTGTGGACAGCAGACAGAGTAACATCTATAAGATGATCGAAAAGAGAGTCCTATAGACCCAAATGCTTATTTAAAAAAAAAAAAAAGAGGAACTTACTAGTTTTTTTTTTTTCCAGAATGAAAATAGTCATTAATTTGGGGATACTGATTTAACTATCAACCACTGATTCCTATGGTGGTTAGAGTCCTGAAAATTTTGTACATATTTTGACATTTCCTTTATCATCACATACCAGTTTGTTGGTTCTTATTTCTGAGTTAGTAGAGGATGTATCACAAAGGAATATATCCTTCCTTAGTGCTAGATGTGGGCTTCTGTTCTCATGCTAAGCAACTCATATGGGAAAGGGATAAATTTTGTAGCTAAATTTTGTGGCTAAAGCTGGGATCTGTATTAAAAGTGTTTTTCAAAAGTCCATCATACATTGCAGAACAACTTTGAATGACTCATAAATTCAGCAGGAATCAAAGAAGTATTAAAGATTCACGATTGCATATGTAACCGGCATATTGAACAATTTACACTTGACAAGTACACAGAGAAAATGGTGTTATTTTTCTCCAACCATTGAGGGACTGAGAGATTATGTTTTCTGAATCTTCTCTTCCCTCAGGAATTAAATCCATCACAAGCTTTTTTAGTAGATTCCAAAATTCTCAGGTAATGTTTTGAGATTAAAAACCACAATCCAACCTCATTTAAATGTCTACACCCACACCCAATTTAAACTTCATCTGCTTCACTCTCCACTGCACACCAGTCTCATCCAGGATTGACTGGAGAGTAAATGAGACATGGACTCCTGCTCTTGTATACTCTCTTCATTCCAAGTTACTCTGCCTGTCACAGAAGAGGATCTACAGGGAAGGGGTGTGTTGGGTGATATGCTATGTACCCCCAAGTCCTCACATACTTTTGATGGGGCTAAGTCTGGCACTTGCTTATGTTCGGTTTGCTATACCCGCCCAGATGTGGAGCCGACATACAGTGTAAGGGAAGGCGGGTCTTCCACTTCCGCGCTCTCTCTCGCCAGCATGCCTTGCAGCTTGCAGCCACCATGAATGGCAGCCCCGCCACCCCATGCTGACTTGGAGCCAACTAAGTGTGAACTGAAACTTCCTTTCCTTCCCTACTTTTGGGCGTCAGGTATTTTGTTTTGGCAAAGAGCGAAAAGTAACCAAGACAAGGGGCAAATGTCTTCTCCTGAAAAAGACATATTTTAATCCTTTCTCTACTGACTGCTCCTGCTTCTCTGCACTGGGACAAGGAGAACACTTTGTAATTGTTAGCATTATTAAAATATATATATATATATACAAGGCAGTCTTGGAATGGTATATATATGGGTTTCCATATCACATGATACTCTGATCCAGGATTTCAATGCTTTCATGAGTTAATAGTGCTTCTGTGGTGTAAGCATCTGATAATTGACATGAAACATGAGTTTTTCCAAGAATTCTTCATATCACACAACACCCTGAAGTGGGAGGTTCCACATAATCCCCATAATCTTTACTGAGGTTGCCTACACATATACGCATTGTCTCCATTGTGCAGATGAGGAAACAGAAGCTTAGGGAAATGTCCACCTCAAATGGATAATAAATGGAGGAGTCAATATTAACACCCAGCAGGCACAGACCCAGGATTTTAATGCTTTTATGGATTCTCAATGCTTCTGTGCTGCAAGTATCTGATGATGGACACGGAACGTATGAGTTCCTAGGGGAATCTTTCCATATAGACTTCCATATCACACAATACCCTGATTCAGGATTTTAATGTTTTTATGGGTTATCAATGCTTCATTGCTGCAAGTATCTACCGACTGACACAGAACATGAGAATCCTTCTGTACAGGCTTCCATCTTACACAGTACTCTGATGTGGGAGATTCCATGTAATCTCCAGCCTTTGACCTCAACTTTTACTGGAGCAGCTACAGTTTCTATTTACTGGAAATCTTTTGTTTGTTGGCCCTTCTGCCTGATAACCCAGTAACCCTCTTATAGTGTCTGCTTGATTAACAGGAAACTCACAAGACCCTGCTGTCTAAATTGTGGTGAGCACCACTGTTGGAGCCCTTTTTTCTGCCCTCAGGCCTGAGTGATTATGGTTCCTAAACCCTTTCTTTGGCTTTGGGTGCTAGTTTTTAATTCTTAGGTAGTTGAAAAGAGCTCCATTAGATACTTTATAATCTATGCATAGGATGAGATGATCCAGATAAAATAATTTCTCTTTGCTTCTTATTTTAACTGGAATGCCCTTCCACCTTCATTTGAAGGCTGAGAATCACAGCTGTTTGCCTGGGTACAGGGCCTACTAGATGAAATGAAGGATAATGTGACCTTGCCCTTCTAGACATTCTAGACATTCCAAGAAAAAGTGCCCTGTTGTGTGCATGTGTGTGTTCATGCATGTGTTCATGTATTTCCTATAACCATTTACCTTAGATATTGGGAGCATGCCAATAACTAGTAAAAAAAAATTCAAATTAGTATAAGGGGACCTACACTGTGAATAGTTGCAATAAATATACCAGCTTTTTTTTTTGATAGTAGTATAAATCAAACACAGGGTTTTATACCCCCAAAGCCCTTTTAAAAAATGTTTTGGTTTTTTTTTTTGTGTGTGTGTGTTTTTAAATTTTGAGACAGGATCTTGCTAAGTGGCCCAAGTTGGGCTCATATTTGTGATCTTCCTACCTCAACCTTCCAGTGTGCTGGGATTAGAGGCAAATGCCACCACACCCAGTAAATACTAGTATTTTTATGGAATAAATACTGTACATTTTTATTTTTATTTTATTTTATTTTATTTTTGTGGCACCAGGGGTTGAACTCACAACCTCGCACCTGTCAGACAGGGGCTTAAGTCACTGAGCCAAAGTCCTGGCCCTGGTTTTTTGAGGCAGGGTCACACTGTGTAGCTCAGGCCAGCCTTGCACTTGCATTGTAGCCCAAGCTGGCCTCGAACTCACAATGCTCCTCCTACCTCAGCCCCCGAGTGCTGGGATTAAAGGCATGCGCCACCATGCCCGGCTACTGTACATTTTTAATAGAGTAATTCACCCAAAATCAGTTCATCTAAAACTAATTTATGTAAATTCACTGTTACTTTGATTACTGTATCTACTTATTTATTAATTAACTTATTTATTTAACTTCTTGTTGAGACAGGGTTTCACTATGCAGTTCAGGCTGATTTTAAACTCACTTTGTAGCCAGCCTGGCCTCAAAATTATAGAAATCCTCCTACCTCAGCCTCCCGAGTGCTGGGATTACAGGCATGCACCACCACACCCAGGCTGATTACTGTATCTAATATTTAAAATTCAGAGTTAAAAATGAAACATTTTCCAGATAAAAATCTGAGTAATTCTGATTTATTTTCGTATTGCTATTATTTTGTCACACATTATAAATGTTGAGATTATACTAGATCATTGTATCTTTTCTATTTTATTTAATTTTTCAGGGCTCTTTATCCAGCTTGCCAAAAATGACTTTCTTTATAGTTTTGTAAGAAAACAACTTCTGAGTCTTTTGTCCGTAAAGACCCAAATAAGTCACAGACTCCAAGGTTACAAAACACTGTAGTCACCAATCTCTGAAATATAATGGGCAAGATCAGAAAGATGAACTCATTATATTTCAAGACCACTCCCTTTCCCAACAAATTTGTTTTAGAATCCTTAAAAATGCCAATAGAATAACACCAAAATGGATTCAAAACCATCAAAAGGAGTTAGCTCTCAATAGTTACAGAAATTCTACCATAGCAAATTGGTTTTAGATAAAATCTCTGAATGTGGTTTACTTTTTACTTTTATAATGGGAGTTGGGGCTGAGATCATAAAGCAGTTGATAAAGAACATGAAATGTTAAATTTCTTTTACCAAAAGAAGATTGAATAATTCAGATATGCTGATCATACTTCCAGAGGCTCTTGTGTTGCGGGAGCACCTGAGTGAGGCCCCTCCTGCTAAGAATCAGGAGGAAAATCCAGAGGAGAGGCATAGCACACTTGAAACCTTGAGCTCTTACCTCTGTAGGTGTGACTGCTACATAGTTTGCAAAATGACTGCAAAATAAAAGTGTTCAAAAAATAGTATTTCAACACAGTAACAGTAAGCACTGAGTCCTTCTGAGCACAGGACATTAGGTGACTGAGTGCACTGGTCATGTGCCCATGAAGCTTTCTAGGTGCATCAGGATGACAGTTTTCTAAACTTTCCTTCACCGATTCCCATCTTGTGTCTCTTAACCACCACATCCTGGTTTCTTAATGCAAAGTCCTCCAGTGGCTGATGGAGGAAAATTCTGAGCTCAGACTCTGCCTTGGCTATTGCTGCCCATGGTTGCCAAAGTTTGAAAATAATACAATTCCTGGGGGCCGGTGTTTTCTTAATCTCCTTTCCCAAATCTGCCTGTTAATGTGGTATCTCGCCTCCTCCTAGGAGCAGAGAACTTTTTGTTTGTTTGTTTGTTTGTTTTGTTTTGTTTTGGTGCCAGGGATCAAACTCATGACCTCACACTTACCAGGCAAGTGCTTGAGCCACTAAGCTAAATCCCCAGCCCAAAGAAGCAGAGAACTTTATGGAAACTTAGAGCTAAATGGTATCAAACTTTTCCAAATCATAAAATCAAAATGCACTAACTCTCTTTTCTCCCTCCCTTTTTAAATTTGATTTCCTACTGGAACTTCCTTTCTTCTTAATAGAATGGAGGTAAGAAACTTTTTATATCAATGTTTTCTTGTGTGTGTGTCTGTGTGTGCATGTCAGTGTATTTTATTTCACTGGCCTTTAATTGGTATTTGCTGAGCACTGTAACCTTTTCTAAGTTTTAAATTTCTTAGCATTTTAATGTTCTTAAAAGATCATGACAATAATAACTAACAACTACTGAATATTTACTATATATCAGGCATTGTGCCGAGAGCTTTGCCTATATTATTTAAATGTACTCCCAAGATATTTCTATGAAATCAGGTGTATGATTATCTCTTTTCGTAAAGGAAACCAAGAGCATGAGTTACTAGTAAACAACTAGTTCAATTGGAAATGGAACTCAGGTCTCACTACAGAATGCTTGTTTAGCTTTTTCTAAGAGATAAGAAAGAATAACATCTTATAACACTTTGCAGCCTACAGTGTTTTACTTATACTGTTTATAAAAATTTACTTTCATTAATAACTCTATGAAGTATGATGACTATGGTCATCTAATTTCATAAATGAATAAACTGAAGTGCAGAATGATTTATAATAGTAATCATGATAATAATGACAATTAAATACTAGTAATTAATAATAGTAATAACAGTTGCAGCTAAGTTTTAGGGTACATTTATGAGGAACACTTTTTTTCATTTTGACATTTCAGTGGCTCCATGGGAGAAGTATTTATTACTCTTTCTACCTTTTCATATAAGAAAACAAAGAGTTGCTCAAATCACGTGGGGAGCAAACTACAAAGCCTCCATTCGAGTTCAAGTAGATAGATTCAAGAACTCATATTCGTAATCACTGCACTACACTTTCTTATCCGGGTAGCATAGACCAGAAGATAGAACCCAGTGATTTATTCAAACTGCACGGAAAAAAATAATTTTTTGATAATACAGTGCGATTTGTCCTAAATCTTGTTGCAATTCATATAACTTTAATGACCTTGTTTACTCAATGAATAGTGATTTATTATGTGATTATTATAGTTCTAAGGGTCAGAGTATTGACTTAATGGTGCCACAGTGAAGCTGCACATCTGCTGAAGGGATACATGAAGCAAGCATGGCAAAAGTCAAGTTAAAATGCAGGTCATTTCAATGAAGAAATGCCATCTTTCACGCACATGCCCTTTAGCACGCCTCCTTCTCTATGCATTTTAAATCAGTAATTCTATTCCCAGTACTACATTAGAAATGGAGAAACAAAATCAATTATACATCCTTCCTGCTCTGAGGAGTTTTTTATTTTACTAAGGGACACACATATATAAAGACAGATTGCAGTGCAAATATGTCTAAATTCTAAGGATTTAAAGGGTAGACATAGGTCAAACACATGCAAGTAAACTCAAACAAATCAGTATAAAGTCATTACTAGCTAAATAAATACTGACTGAGGAACAACCCTATACCATCTTATGATTACACAAGAACTTTCAAATTGTGCGGATAGAGAGAAAACTGTTGTAACTTGCAATTCTGAACTCAGGAATTTTTATTATGAATCCTAAGAGATAATGTATGTGTTAGTTAGCTCAGATTAGCTCTTTCATATTGTATGCATATTTCAAAATATCATGTTATATATGATTAATATTCACATTTTATCAATTGAAAACTAATTAAGATAAAAACAAGAATTTTAACTGGACTGAAGAAATACTAAATATAAAAGAAATTATATGTATAAAACCAATGACAGTCATGACATGTATAAAGTGAAAATAAACCAGTATTAAAAATCTGTGATAGTGACTTGTCATAAGTGATCATGTTCCAATGTTTTAACAAGGTATGAAAAATTATTAGATCTCTTTTACTCTGAGAATTTTAAGAATTCTTATTAGCCAATTGCTTTGTGAGATGCATTTACCGACCCTTGTCTTAGCAAACGAGCCACACACAAATTCACTAGGCATAAGAGAATAAAAACATTTCCAGTTTGCTTAGAAGATTGGAAATGGGGTTTACCTTTGCTGGGAGAGTTCAAAGGGGAAATACGGCTGTTGGCGTGAAAGGGAAGATCAGCCTGAGGAGTGCTGCAGCTAACAAGTGCTCCTCCACTAGAGAGAGAGGATCAAGTATGGAGTTCCACTAGAGTAGTGCAGCCATTATAACCCAGACAGGGCATGGCTGGTCATCTAGATATGCCTTTGAACAAAGTGTTACGTGTTCAAAGGGCTCCCCTTTTATAGCTACTGGAAGCTATAAGAGAACAGCATTTTACAGTGTGACTCATGTATGTTAAAGAAGAGAAAAATAAGAATAAAAAGTGTTCTAGTCAATATCCCAAGCATAGACTGCTATTAAAGCCCTTAACGTTTTCAAGTACATCATAGTCATATGGAAAACTATTAATAAACATACACATAGTAAACTTTTTCTCAACATGCAAAGTGTTTTGACAGGCTAATGGTTTTCAGGCTATTTACCATAATAACCAAAATTATAACAAAGAACTAGTTTTTACTCAAAACATACTGGTATTTGTTTTTATTTTCTTTTTGCATTATGTAGCTAATTCTAAAAAATAAATGAGTATTCAATTCTATTATGCCGCACCAAGGTTGTTCCAAAGAATTTTCTAGGGCTTTTAGAAGAATTATTGATTGTTTATTGTTGATATAATAGTTTCATCTCTGAGGCTATTTTCATTAATGAACATTTTCCGGGGTCTAAATTTTTATTTCAAAAAGATGTGACTTTTTTATGTGATAAAAGGAAAACTATAATGAACATGCATCAATTTTAAAATATCATGGAAAATAAAACACAGCATCATTTCAGTAGTTACTTATAACATTCAGACTCTGGATGAATAATACTGAGTTCAAAGACACTGTTCTACATGATGTAATTTTTTTCTGTTAAGTGGATAGTGTCACATTAGTTCTTTTGATCTTCCCTTTTTAGTGAAATACCATATTAATATGTAGGAACATTTTGTAAGTTTTCTAAGCTATTTCTGGTCACTAGTTACCCAGTTTCTTAAATCACATTTTTACAACTTTTTTTTTTTTTTGGAAAGGGTACCAAGAATTTGGTTCCCTAAGCTTTTAGGTCATAAGTCATTTCTCTCAATTTTTTTCTCACACTTATCAAAGGTTTCATAGCAGTTTTATTTTTTCTTTTTCAAGACTTATTTTTAAATTCTCCAGTGTATAAAAGCAACATTAAAAATCATGACGACTAATTGGAGAAAGTTAATCTAAATTAGATTAAGATTCTATATTACAAAATATTATTTTACTTTAAAGTATATTTGTGTTTCTTAGAAGTTTTTTGTCTTATCTGAACACACTGCATCTTATTTTAACAAATTTGTTTTGCAAACTAGCCAATGTTGATTTATAAATTATCCCTTTTCCAAATTCAAATAGGATCTCTTAACAATTTAAAATCTTCCTACAAATTTCAATGCATTTAATTTTTTTGTATGTAAGACAATGAAATGTTAAGCTCCAGCAGTTAGTTGTACAAGTCTAAATAAGAATACAATTTAAGAGTTTTCTTTCATTGTTAATGATGCAGATCTAATGGAAGGCATGAGAACCTGTTGAGATCACCACAGGGTCTACACATAATAATTATTTAGTAAATATTTGTCAGATGAGTGTTTGAGCTATTAATGTAATTTCTGGTATTGTGTGACATTTACAAATTGTCGAATTATGACATTAACAACAGGGATTTCTATCACTTAATTGTCATTTTCAGTTATTATGGGATATAACTTTTAAATACTATAATCTTTCCCTATATATTACCCATTAACACACAATAATGAGATCAGAACAATTACTTATATCACTCCGCAGAGCAGGGGACTTGGGGCATCGGTTGACCTGGTGACTTCCCCCACGCATGTGATCAGAAATTAGTAAAGCTGAAGATGCCACTTAGCTCCTCTTTATGCCACATTCTATGCTTTCTCTTCCTTGTGTGGCTTTTTCTTGAATGGAATTCTGGGAAGATGTGTGAGCAAAATAACCTAAGAACATAAGATTTTGCAAAAATGTGAGTATTCTACAAAATTTGGATATTTAATTATCATAACATAAATAAACTATGTTTTCCAAGCTGCAAACATCGTGTATCAGAGTCATTATTACCATGCTCTATCATTTGTTAACTGTCACAATGAATATGCTTTCCACATCCATTTCTTTGTTTATATCAACTTATTTGCAAGATGCCTGTGAACTGACTTAACTAAGAGCAGTAGAACTCTGTTTATAATGTAAATACAAAAATGACCAAACTCATTCAGTCCTTGATAGTTCCCAGTTCTTTCCATACCCATTATTACATCTGGCTTTCATAAGAGCCCCTTGGAGTAGCTATAGATGATACAACTACAGCTGAGAAAAAAGGTAACATTCTGATGGAACATTTCAACTAATTTGCTGGTATGATTTTCTCCCATTTCTGCGATGCAGACGTGAACACCAAAAATAAATAAATAAATAAAAATGTAAATTTTTAAAGAGGCCGACGAATGTCAAGAAACAGCATGTGACTAGGAACACTGTTCATTGCTTCTTTCAGTAAACCACACAAAGATAACAAAGGCTACTGCGCCCAGTACAGAGGGGAGGTGTGTGATGCAGTTCTGGCAAAAGACGTTCTTGTTTTTTTCAACACCTCCTACTCGGACCCTGAGGAGGCCCAAGAGCTACTGATTCACACTGCCTGGAATGAACTGAAAGCTGTCAGTCCATTTTGCCGGCCGGCTGCTGAGGCTTTGCTGTGCAACCACATCTTCCAGGAGTGCAACCCAGGAATAGTATCTACTCCTATCCCCATTTGCAGGTAAAACTTCAAAAATAAGTAAATGGCAAATTTACATTGTTCTGTCTGCAAACAGGAGAAGGTTTCCAAAGAATTTGTCTTGAGTAATGGTTAAGACAAAAAACTGGCTTTCATTGAAAAGAGGAATAATTTATAAGACAAAATTCCTACCACATAAATAACTATACTGCAAAGACTCTCAATTTATAGAAAATACCGTGAAAGATTATGTTCCATTATACTTGTTATCGTTCACATTACCGTATTCATGAATATCCCTTCTTTTTCTCAAATAAAAAATTTCTAAACTAACACAGACTTGATCAGTATTTCTAGATAAAAAGTATACTTCAAGTTTTTCAGTATTGCTCATCAATGAATAAAAACATGGTAAGCACTGCAGAGTATTAATGTAAAGTACAGTCTCTCTTATGTTCTTGGTACTGACACTCATGCTTCATATGAGTGGGAGGAATGGGTTATAAATACATATTTCTTTAAAATTCCCATATTCTTTAAAGATTGAAATCCATGTGTTCCATAGAATTATCTCTGCTTTCATGCATAAAGGTGAACTACATGAAGAACCTGACTTTTGAGCCTGGTATAACAAAGTTCTAATATCATTGGTCCTTGTTTCTTGATTGGCTAAACTTCAGATTTCTCATTTACACAGTTTACATCCCATATACATTAGAAACTGGATAGATGTCATTCTTCCTGAGCTTTCTTCTTAAAAAAACAAAACACATGAAACACATTTCTATCTCCATTTTTGATAAAACACACAACACATTTCTATCTTACTTTGATAAAACCCAAGAACTAATTAAATTGAAAACATATGGGGACACTCCATAAAAAGATCATCGGTAAGGTCACTAAAATGGAATGTTTTCTTCCTAATTTACTGTGAAGTTTCAAGGTTTTTCAACACTGTAAATGTACTATGTTTCTTCACCTAAAAAGATTATATTGCGAACAGGCATGACATCTAAAAATTTCCAGGTATTCTGGCATTGAGGAAATCGGGAAAGGAAAGAGAAGGTGAAGTAAAACTAAAGTTGTTGCCAAAAAGAGAATAAGAAGAAAAGCGGACAAGATGAAGTAAAACTTTGTCTTCTGGGAAATAAGGAAATATTGATTGTTTCACATGCTTCTGTTGACAAGGCCACATTTTTAGTTCAGATTTGTTTCTTGGACTTCTTTATAATTGTATATTTGAGGTCCTGATCAATAATGAAACCCTTTTACTACATATATAATATATAACAAGTGTAACTAGCAAAAGAATGTGACAGTAGATTTTGTCTATCTTGTTCTTAGCACTACTGATGTAATTTGTGGCGACTACTAGAATAGTTATCATACTTGAACAGTGACACTTGAATAAATCAGCTTGACACTGTGGACAGATGCTTGAGAGATAATAATGAGATTAGAAATACATTTCTTTTTTGCAGCAGTCATTGTGGATTTCTGATTAGAAAACCCACATGACTCCATTGTATAAATAAAGAGAATATACAAAAAATAAACCACCAAGAAGGCAACAAAAATCTTAACTATTCTTGACAATTTAGGTCTTTTTAAAATTTTTCTATGTATAGCATTTGCCCATTTTTTCACTAGCTTGCTCATTCATTTCTTTTTTTTTTTTTTTTTTTTTTTTTTTTTTTTTTTTTTTTTTTTTTTTTTTTTTTTTTTTTTTTTTTTTTTTTTTTTTTTTTTTTTTTTGCAGCACCGGGGATTGAACTCACAGCCTTGCGCCTGCCAGGGCAGGCGCTTAAGTCACTGAGCCAAACTCCCGGCCCTTGCTCATTCATTTCTTTATGGTTCATCTCTTTTTTTTTTATTTAAGGGAAAAAAGACACAGAAAAGAAAGACAAAAAGCAAAAGAGACAAAAAAACAAGAGCAAATCAAAAACAGTAACATTATAGGTTTACAAAACAAGATAATAGGAATTTGACAATGGCTGTAATATTGCATATCATTACCTTCAACATGGTTGTTTAGATTAACAGATATAGACATGTAGAATCGATCTAATCATATGAGTATTAACCGTTCTTTTTCAATAACTAATACGTTCAGTAGTATAGTCATTTTTGCTCATTCATTTCTAATAAAATTTTAAGACTATGATCACTTAACTACTTGCTAATTATAGCTTTTGCAGATTACTTTCCCTAAATGTAAAATGAACCCTTGGTTTTGGTTTGGTTGTTTTCTGTTTTTAAATTATAAGCATGTTTCTATGTATACAGAGTAAATGCCCATGTACCTGTCTCTCAGCTTTAAAAATTATCAACTTGAGGGCTGGGAGTTTGGCTCAGTGGCTTAAGTGCCTGCCCTGGCAGGTGAGAGGTTGTGAGTTTGATCCCCAGTGCTGGAAAAAAAAAATCAAGGAATGGATAAAAAAATTATCAACTCATGGTCAATCTCATTTCACCCTTACCCACTCAGCCTTCCACAGTACCATGCCCAGATTATATATTTTAAAGTAAATCACAAATGTTATTGATATTATTTCATCTATAAACATTTTGGTATATGTCTCTGAGAGAGGAAGAACTATTTCCTATGCTGTTTTTTGAGATATCATTTATTAATTTAGCTGTTTGTATTCAAATCCATGTCTTTGCTTTTAGTTTCTGCCTTTATCATTATGCTTCACTCACATATGCCCTAATCATGTTATAAATTTTTTCTTATGATTTCACTTTGGGAAAAGTTGACCTCTTAACCTGTTCTGTAGAGTTATCCAGTTATCATGCTACATATCAATTTTTTCATCATTTCTCTTTTGATTTGAAATAATGAATTTATCACCACACTAATGAGTCCTGCCTTAAGTGCTCCCTTTACTTGGCTACTGTGCTAGATTTCTAAACAGCTGAGTCAGAGTCTGCTGAGGACTACATGCAATCGAGCTCTTCTGCCGTGAGCTTCATGCCTAGCATCAGTTTTTTTGTGGAACTCTGCTCATCACTCTTCTTTAAGCTTTGTCACTGCATCCAACTAAAATGACACCCAAAAATGAGCCTCATTTATTAATGCTTCCAATTTGCCTTACATTGCTCAAGTTCAGACAAATCAGAAATTACGTTTTATTCATACGATACCAGTATAGTACTCTATAAAAGTGAATGTATAAAATTATTAACAGATTAATTATTGAACTTCATTTTCCTTTAACTGTCAAAGTTGGCATAGTCATTACATGGAAATCGTGGATGGAAATTTTGTCCATTAGAAAAAATTTTTTAATCAATTGTATTTGTGGGATTGTATTTTTGGATCTGAGGAGTTTCTTGGGACTTGCAATGATAAAACTGAGCTAGCTGGTCACTACGTAAGGATGTTTATTTAATATTTATTTACATCCATGCTTCTGTACTTTGAATTCTACTTCGTTAATGGTTTGTCTATTTTTGCACTAGAAATTCTTGAATTTAGCTACAGTGCCTTTATAAATTATTTAAATTTTTTATCAGAAAGTTTACAGGTTGTCATCTTTTTAAGTATTGTTTGGTATGCAGTTACCTTTTAAATGTGAAATTTGGGAATGTGTTCTCAAAGTCAACTTGCAAATACCATTTGAAATTTGACTGCAATGACACTAAGCTCAGAATTAACTTTAAAAGAATTGCTATGTTTACAATTTTGAGTAGTCCCATTCAGGAATATGGTACTGTATGTCATTCATTTTAATCTTATTTTAGCCTGTTAGTAAAATTTAGTAATTTCCTTCATATCAATATTTTGTTTTCTAATTAAGTTTATGACTAGGTATGTGTTGTGGTTGTAGCTAATATGATGATAGTACTATTTGGAACACACCTGACACAGTAGGCGGGAATGTTCACAAAATTGTGGTGATAAAATTCCTTCCCTCATTCTCTATTTTATTTATTTGTTTATTTATTTATTGGTAC
>RJWM01021459.1:0-35425 GCA_004363535.1 Dasyprocta punctata
TAAATCACTCATCTATCCATCCAGCTCTCCAACATCTGCCCACCCATTTGCTCACTGCCTCAGTAGTCTTGTATTAACAACCAGCCCCGAATCCAGCCCTGTGGTAACCATGAAGAAGAACACAAAGTTGAACAGCACAAATCATGAAACCTCTCAGACCCCTTGTTCTTCTGTAAAAAGAAACGTTCTGATTGATGAGCCCTCACCTCACCACCAGCTTGTACCCTCTATAGTACTTTCATCATCCTCATCAAAAAGCATCCATAAAAAGACCCCACAACATAGGGAGCTGGGCTCTACCCAGTAGAGAACTCAATGTGCCTGCAGGGAGGTTTAAATTGGGAACAAATGGTTGGGCCACACAGATAGATAGATTTAAAATAATACATTAATCATAGAATGATAAGGAATGACCCTCACAGCAATATTGATCGAGTGTTGGTGTGTGGCCTACCTTGCACAGCCCACTTACTATCTCATTTTACCCCTACAACAACATCACTAGGAAGGTGTTTTGATTGTCCAGGATTTATAGATGAGGAAACTGAGAGCTATGCCAAACCACTTGCTTAAATTCTCTCAACGAACACATGGCGAGTGGAAATTCAGCACCCGGCCCTTGGACAGCCACCTCTGTCTCTGCTTTGGGAGTTGTGAGTGGTGTCCTGAGCTCCCTGGCTTTGCAGAATATCAGTGCATAGGGAAGCATGGTGTTCTCTTCTTGCAGGTCTAGGGTCCCATGCTCCAGTCTCTCATGCACACACACACACACACACACACACACACACACACACTCACCCACACAGCACTTAGCACACAGACTCACACATAACAGGTGGTTAATGCTTGTGCGTGGAACAGAAGATAGATTTTCACCCCTAAATAAGCAAGCCATCATCTGAAAAATTACTCTTTATAGCAGGAGTAGAAGACAAGAGAACCTTCTGAATATAGCCCGTGAACTGAGAGTAGAAGGTGCAAAGATCAGGGATGGAGTTGGGGGTGCAGAAAGGGATGGAGAGAGATTTGCTAGGAGTCGTAGACATGAAGGCAAGAAAAAAAATACACTACATTGTACAATCTTGATATATGGCAAAAAGCAATTTTCCAAGATAAATGCATAGGCCGGGATCAGGAAAGTAAAGCTGCCACTCCAGGTTATGTAAGAGAGAAATGAGTGCTTTCCTCACTTCCCTTTTCTGTCAGATAACTCTGCAGCTACCTGGATGCCCCGCCTTCTCCCTCCAGCGTCTCTCTCTGTCTGTCTGTCTCTGTCTCTGTCTCTGCCTCTGTCTCTGTCTCTCTCTCATGCATGTGTGCACACACACGTTCACTCCCCACTCCCATTTCCAGCAGCCCCATCCCTCCAGCTCTGCTTTCCACATCCTCCCGGCCCTCACTTGGCGGTGGATACGGGAAGATTTATCGTCGCTGGCTGCTTGGCTTCTGCCTCCCAGACCTGGATCATCCCTCTCAGTGCTTCTTTATGTGGGGTTGTTAGCTCTGCTCTGCTGACTTGGGAGGGTACATATTTTTAATCTTTATTATTTTTAATGCTATACTTCATCCCTAGGCTTCCGGCTGCAGCCACATTCTGACCTCAGAATACCAACATCAGGAAAGCCACTGCCATTTGTCACCCCCACACGGATCGCCTGGGGTTCTGAAATTAAAAAGCGTGGGCGGGAGCACATTTTGCAGTGCTCAGAGGCAGGGCAGGCTGGCCTCTGACTGAAGGCCACACGCTGTGCCTGCACTCAGGGGGATTTTAACCGAGTGGAAAGAGCCTGCACCTGAGCAGGGAGCTGCATGCCGGCCACCATCAGAAGGTGCTGAAGTGGTTTCTCTTCTCTAAGAGAAGCCAGATACACAAGAGCCCACAGCATCCTGGCTTTGAGAGCCCTTCACAGCTGAACGTGCGCATAGCCTTGAGGCTGGGGATGTTATCTTCCCAGGGTCACAAAGAATTCCATCTGTATTTCCAGTGTTCACAGCAAACCCTCTTCCTGCCCCTGCCAGCCTTATTATCATCTCCCTTCCAACTCCTCTGTACTGAGGGGTGAGGAGATGTAATGAAATGTCTCCAAATGTCCCTAAGCCTGCACTGTGTGTGTGTGTGTGTGTGTGTGTGTGTGTGCGTGCATGTGTGTGTAATAACTAAGCACAGCAAGAGTTTGACTCTCTGATGCCAGCAGCAGCCAAAGTTGTGTTCTCCTTGCCCCAAATTCTGCACTGTCCTGACAGTGGGGACAGAGATCTGCCCACAGCTGCTCTGGGTATGTAGGACAGGACTGTCCTGGGGTGGCAGAAGGTGGCCTAGTTGGACTGGTTTTGTGAATTCAAGCAGAGCTCTGCTTTCTGCCAGAACCTTCTCCATGAGCTCCCATAGTTGAATTTTTTCTTCATTTATTAGAATTTGCTTTTAAAATGCAGAGACCCCAGAAAGCAGTGAACCACGGGAAGGGAAACGTCATCCATGCCAAGATGCCCACCGGCATCCTCCCGAGGCCAGGGGGTGGGTGCCTGGCAAAGGCATCTGGACTTACAGCCAACTCCCACCAAAGGCTGCCCTTGGGGAGGAGGTGCCACTCTCATAACCCAGATACAGACCTGTCCTGCTTGCTGTCGTTCTGGACATGTGGCTCTTGCTTTCCAGTTCCCCTGGGTCACTGATGATAATTCTCCTATGTAATGGCTTTGATGTGCCGGCCTTCTTGGTCATCTATGATAGCACTCATGAGATGTCCCCAGGCCATGTATTTTAGAAAGCAGTTTTCAGTGCACCACTGTACCCTGGGTTGTGCCCGTCCAGTGACTGCTCTACTCACCTGGTCTCAGTCACAAGCCCGGTGAGTGGGCAGCACCCGGTGATGCCCTGGCCCTCTGCTGAAGTCCTGCAGGTTGCAGGAAATCTCCAACCTTCTGAAAACTGGAAAGGGTAGCTTCATATTCTAGATTTTGCCAAGGAGGCTTTGAATTCCCTAGGAATAATTTTTTGTTTTTTTAATTTTTCTAGGCTAGCATGGCAAACAGGGAAACCAATGAATGCAGTTTTTTAAAAGCGAAAGTCTCTTAATATTTAATCCACAGATGAACATTATGTGAATGTGTCTTAAGGGGGAAACACTGGGGGTACAGGCAATTGGGTACTCTCACACTCTGCTCTGTCCTACAACTTCCAAATAGCACCATAGCTGCCTTTGAAATACTCAACAGTGTCCTCCCCTTGACAATCAAGGCCTCATGTTTGCCTCTCTCTCCTTTTGCTGTCTCTTCAGCATCTTGTCCCTTCCAAGAACTTTTTTATACATGTTACTGCTTCTCATTTATCAATCATCTATCTATCTATCTATCTATCTATCTATCTACCATTCCCCCAATCATCCACCCATCCATGCATTCATCCAATCACGTGCATATCCTCTTTCTATTTATCCATTCTTCTGTTGATTCAATCATCCACCCATCCATCCAACCAACTGTGCTCATCTATCATCTATCTATCCATCAATCAATCCAACCAACATCTGCCTATCTATATATCTATCCATCTATCTATCTAACCATCCAACCAACCATCTGCCCATCTTTCTATCCATCTATTCATTATCTATCTATCCAACTATCTGTATATCATCCATACCTGTCATGTATCTATCTGTCTATCATCTATCTATCATCTATACCTATCATCTATCTGTCTGTCTGTCTATATGTCTATCTGTCTGTCTATCTACTGTGGCCCTAAGGATCAAATTTCAGCTTCACACTTCTTTGGCGACTGCTCCACCACTGGCCTGCACCCGCAGGCCCCCTCTTACATTTTGAATGGCTGCCTTGTTCTGGATGACTGTTTTCCCCTCTTGTCTCCTGTATGGCGAGTCCAGGCATCACGCACAGGGAAGCTCTGGGCTTGCGTGTTTTGCTCCTTGAACACTTTGCACTCGCTGCTCTTCCTACCCAGTGCCTTTGCCAAAAAAGAGAGAGAGAGAACTCTGCAGCTTGGCCTGGCTTACATATGACCTCTCAGCTCCTAGCAGCATTTTCCTCTGTCCCCACCTTGGCATGGGTACCTTAGAACATGAGTCCTCCTCCCAATCTCCCTGTGCCCTACCCCAGGCATGTGTGGACACACATCATTAAACAACAAGTAGCCAGCATGCCTAATTATGCCAACACTGGACCTTCAGTAATTCCATTTTGCAGCAGTGGTCTCCGGTCTCCAACATTTTGGCACCAGGGTCCAATTTCCTGGAAGGCAATTTCCCACAGACTGGGAGGATGGTGATTTGGGGATGATTCAGAGAAGCACAAGCTAGATTCCCCCACACTCACAGTTCACAGTAGGGTTTTGTGCTGTTATGAAAACCTAATGCCCAGCTGATCTGACAGGACGTGGAGCTCAGGAGGTGATGCGAACCAGGCATGCTGTTTTTGGTTCTGCTGACATCCTACAGAGTCATCAGTATGAACCTTGTACTTGACCACTTGACATGGCTTCCCATATTTCATATTGTGCGATCTCTACCACAGTGCTAGGAGGAGTTATTACTATGACAATTATTCTACAGGAAGGGGAGGAGCTATTACTATGACAATTATTCTACAGGAAGGGAAGGGTCAGGAAGTGTGTTGCCTGCTTGGTTTGTATGAAGAGTCTTGAGTTACAGGTAACACATGCTAACTTGCACTAACCTGAGAAAGGAAGGAGGAGGGAATGAGAAGAATGAATCAAAAATGGAGATTTGTTAGCAGGATTCTGGGTTGACCCAGGACTTCTGGGCTGTGCTCCCACTGGTCTTTGGGGAGACCAAAGCCCAGCCAGTCCCCAGAACCTCCATGTAGCCCTTCTCACGAGAAGGTTCTGATACCCTCCTTCCCTGCATTTCTACTCTGCCCTGTATCCCCGCGAGAGGCACTCGTGGAGCTGTCTTTTGGTCTGTGTCTGCACTGCCTGTGGGGGAAGCCACCTCAGGAGGGTCCACGGTGCTCAGGAAGAAGAGAATTGAGATTTTCCACTAGGGTCCCTGGTCTTTTAAATCCCATGTCTCCTGTGATCCTGAGTTCAGAGATTATGTGTGACCTACTCTAGTCAGATAGCTGCTGTCGTGTAGATTTGTTCTTTCTTAACCAGAATTGAAGATCTCTAAACCATAAAAAGGTAAAAATTGTGAGAAGTTTAGTGCCAGTTCTCAGTGGTTGTAAATGGGAGATGGGTGTGGGTCCGGCCTCTGCTCCAAGATGTCTCAGGAAACATCAGGCTTACAGGTGTGCTGACACCCTGCAGCGGCGAGGCCTGGGTGAAGAGCTCCTGTCTGCCTGCCCCTTTGTCTGGAATTTCCTCTGAGTGTTTACTTAGGATGAGGCTCAATCTCTAGTTAACGAGAGGTGAACCCTGGTGGGGGAGGCTCCAGAGAGCCGTGACCTTGATAACTCTCCTGAGGAGGTAGCACCTCCATCCCTGCACCCTGACGGACAACAGAAGTCAGGTCTGGGGACAGGAGAAAGAGACAAGGACCTCACATCACGAGCTTCTATATCCCATGTTCTGCAGAGAAGGATGTGGACAGCACAGCAAGGACCCAGGAGGTTCAATACCATTGTTGAAATGGTGGTTCTTGCATTGACGTGGCATGGTCCCACCCTTGGGCGTGTATGGGACCATCCTTTAATGCAATGATGGTTAGGTGGCAATATTTTCATAGGTCTCCACTCAGTCCCAGCCTCCCATCCACTAAAGTTTCATGAAATTTTATTAGTTCATTTAATACTAAGGTGTAGGAAGTACTGGCTAAAGAGACACACAAAGAAGAGTGAGTTGCACAAGATTTGAACAAAATTATGATTGTTTAAATTTTAAGAACTGTAGTACAGCAAAAGACACATTACCATGAAGCCCCCTCAAAATTCCTCCCTCACTTTGAACACACTCATCCCATCATCCTTCCCGCTTTGTGCACCACCTCTGGAGTCCTCTTTCCTGAGTGTCTTCATGAGGTATGATCAAAACTAGAGTAAACGCTGCTGCTGAGTGTCATCCAGCAAAAGGACAGGCTTGTAAAAAATGACTTCTTGTCCTCATCCACCTTAGTCATGGGATCTGGCACCATGTGACCTCTACCTTTTTCCCAAAGTCAAGATGACCAGGAAAGGGAAAAGTTTTAAATCCATTCAGGACATCAAGGCAGCCAGGACAGAGCAGCTCAGGAAAGAGGACTCCAGAGCTGCTGCAGGAAGTGGCCAGGGCAATGGGATGAGTGTGTTCAAAGCTACAGGGAGGACTTTAAGGAGTCCATGGCAATGCATCCTCTACTATAAGAAAGGTAAACATCTGCCGTATTTTCAATCAGCCTCATGATTTACTGGGCCCCTAGCACACTGAGAGGTACAAAGAGAGCGAAGCCCCTTGGGAGGGAGAAGACAAGGGAGGGAGATGGAGTGGGAAGGACCCTTTCCCAGGCCTGTTTGGTGGGAACCAGCTTGGATCCAGAAATCAATCCCTGTGCGCCTCTCCCCATGTCTGCAGCCTGAGGCTCAGGTCTGCCCTGACAGGTCCTTTCCCGATTCTTCCTCTGCTGCTCGTCCTGACAAGCATGTTCCTCCTCACCACGCTGTCATCAAAGATGGGCCCTGGGAGAAAGGAGCGATAGGATGCCAGCCAGGCCCCAGGACGCTAATGACACCAGCTGCTGTGATCCTGGAACCTTCTGCAAAGGAGAAAAGCTCATGCTGTGGTCTGGCTGCTTTCTGAAGGGGCCAACATGGCTCCTGTCCCAGCCTACCAGGGACAGGAAGCAAAAGCGCTGGGCCGCTGTGATCAGCTGAGACCTGCTGTCCTTCCAGAAGGTCAAGATGGAAGGAAGCATGTTACTCCATCTCTCCTCAGCTCCTGCTCCAGGAATGCCTTTCCCTGTGCACTCAGCCATGGCGCCCTCCTCTGCATCTGGGGTGCAGGCAGCTGCACAGTGGTGTCCCCGGAGCCTGGAGTTCAGTGTCTACCTGTGTGTGTGCGTGCGCACTTAGGTACATGTGCACGCATGCACCAGTCTACTAGCACCATATGCAAGGAGCTGAGCGCAAGGAGAGCCAAGTTCTCTGTAAGAAACTGTCCTCCGAGTCACATTAGCAGGGCCCGTCCTGCAGACTGCTCCAGCCTGGCATGGACACAGACCGCCACATGGCAGTCACAGCTGGTGCGGAGTAGAGCTGCCGGCCCACTAGCGGGAGCTGGCTGCCCACTCCTGTCTCGGGATGCTTGGCTACCTCTCTGCCCCCCGCCTCAGCCAGGGAGGGACCTGAATGTCTTAGAAGCTGACTAACCACCTAATTCATTTTGCATATGCTCTTTTTGGCTGGCACCGTCACCAACTGGTCCCTGGGCTGACCTGGTTAGAGGAGGAGGTAGGAGACTCCAAGGTCGAGTACATACACCAGCAGCTTTGCTGTTGGGCAGCCACTCGGCTTCATAAACGGTGAGCTTTTCTGAGGTCTGGATGCCTTGGCCCCCAGTGGAATCAGTTGGCCAGATCTTCAGGTTGGATCTTTCTCTGTAAGCTACTTTCCTTTGTCACATAATAGACACTTGCTTAAAATAATTGGCTCAGTTACTGCTCCCCCTCCTCGACCCCCACTGCAGCACACCTTAACTTTTCCTGAGCTTGTTATTTATTTTTAATTAGGGGCTTGGTAACCAGGGACTAATTTTCTCAAGTTATTTTATCCATCTGAAACCAACAACCAGGTTTCGAATGGTGATGAGAGGACATTTGATATCCGGCAGTGGGTGGAATCACACTGCTGTTGCCTCGGTCATGGGGAAACACTGGTTTAAGGAACAGGGAAAAGACAGAAGGCCTGGCTGCAGGCAGGCTGCACTGAGAGGTGCAGACAGCATTCCGCATTTCTCATCACTCCTGAGCTCTGCGGGTCTCTGACTGTCTTTGTGATTTGGATTTATCCTCTCCTCCTGCAACCACAGGTCCATCCACAGGGCAGAAAAATAATTAAACAGAAGCCAGGTTTCCTACAACTTATGATCCCAGAGCAGCCAAAGCTGCCCCTCAAAACACAGGAGGGAATTTCTGGCTGAAGAGTGACCTGTAGGGTCACCAGCACATTCCAACTTAGTGCACCTGCTCGGGCCGTGGCCCAGCCAGAGCAGTGCAGGGGTGGGGCTGAGCAGGAGAGCCAGGGTTCACAGCTCTGGGTGCCAGGCAGGGGCTGCAGGGCAGGCATCGCCATCAGACAGGTAACCTGGGCAAACAAGTAGAGGCGTGTGTGCTAGAGGCACCCAGGGGGCTCACAGTTAGAAATGTGTTTAATGATATTCACAGAATCTTCCAAGGGCTGGGTTGTAGCTCAGTGGTGGAGCACTTACCTAGGAGGCTTGAGGCTTGGATATGATCCCCACTACTGGAAAAAAAAAAAAGAAAAAGAAATAGCATTATAGTTGCTAGGGCGGTGGTTTGCATCTGTAATCCCAGCACTCTTAGAGACTGGGGCAGGAGGATCACAAGTTTAAGCCCAGCCAGGGCAGCTTAGTCAATTAGCAAGACTGTCTCACAGTGGGGGAAAAAAAAAAAAAAAGAGGAGAGGAGGGAGTGTTGGGAATGCAGTTCAGTGGGCAGGCTCTGAATTCAATCTCCAGTACCACCAAAAAATAAATAGATAAATAAATAAACAATAAAACAACTACTAAACTTAAGCTTAAGAAAATGAGCACACAACAATATTTAGGTGCATTTTAGCTCATCAGATTAGAGATGCACATCTGATTTCCACTGTTAGGGAGTTGCACAGAGGCAGACGCTGAGTACAAATTTACTGGAGCACAATATTTGGAGACCAAGTATCAACTAATTCTTTCAGTGAATATGTAGTTTGACTTAGAAGTGCCACTTATTAGAATTTATTCTACTGAGGGATATAGTCTCATAAATATGAAAAATATATGCAGTTGGATGTTTATTATTATATTATTGGAATTTTTGAAAGATTGGGAAAAACCTAAATTCATCAGTTGATGGCACACTAAATTGCTTGTAGCACACACCTCTACAATGAAGTGTTGAGAAAAAAACAACTTAATTTCTCAGTTACTGATATGGAAATATGCAAAAGAGACAGGATACATGAGTTTGCTGCGCAGTGATGTGCAAAAGACTATCCAAGTTATGCTTTGTGTTCTTAGAACTACTTATATGGGGGAGAGAGAAAGAGAGAGACAGAGACAGAGAGAAAGAGAGAAAATTGGAAGGACAGAGCAAGAACAGGGCTTGCATGACCCATATTTATTTCACTAATTCTCTTATGATGGATTTTGGTTGCTTTTATTTCTCCCTATCCTGGTTACCATTTTGGCTATTTCTGAAAGTTCACACGTGGATAAAACCTCCTGGTTTATCGAAGGTCTTGTGTGTAGGGATTGTAATCTTCATCACCAAAGCCCTGTTGCAAAGTGGACCACTTTGTGCTGGGACAAGAAGCGTGTGAGGATGCCGTGTCCTCTTCCCTCTCTAAATGAGGAAAGGCCTATTCAGAAAGGAAAGATCTTTAATTATCTGATGTTGTCCTCTAAATGAACCTGAGCTGCAAGGACATTGCTGTTTGCTTATGGTGGGAGGAAATTCCCTTTATAAAAAAGAAATTTGAACACTGTATTAAGGACTAAGTGACATAGAATAAACCACGCACACTGAAAGCCTGCAATCTGATAGACTTAAACCCATGCATGCCCTTGGGGAAACCACTGCCACTATCAAGATGTCCAATCTGGTCACTGCCTTCAGAGTCCCTTCCTGTTCCTTCTGCCTCCCTTCCCAATCCTACTCAAAAGCAACTGCAGATCTGTCCTTGGCTAACAGATTAACTTGAATGCTAAGAGTTGATATCAGTGGGATCTTGGAATCTTTTTATCTGGTTTCTTTCCATCAGCACACTCGTAGAAAGACAGAGCCCTGACTTTAGGGTTATGAACAGGTATTTCTTCAGTCGAATGTGTTCTGTGTTGTACCATAACCTGAATGCCCATTTGTCTGCGGCTATTGCTGTTTCTGGAGTTTTCCCATTATTCTTGTGACTGTTCATTCCTGCAGACGTCTTTGTCTGCATACTTATTTCCTTGTCTTTTGGGAGATACCTAGGAGCAGAAAGACGCAGTCATGTACATGGTAGGTGTGGTTTTAGCTTTATCAGAAACTTCCAAACTCTTCTCCAAAGTGGCCACTCTGATTTAGGTTCCTCTTAATAGTGAAGAAGACTTCCGGTTTCTCCACATGCTCCCCAACCCTGGTTTGGTCAGCCTGTCTGATTTTATACATCCTAACAGGATACAGAGGGATCCCACTGTGGTACGGTGAGCATATTTCACTGACATCATAGTAGATTGTTTATAACGATACAGCGCATCAAACATGTAGTGACATTGTGCGTGCATCTGTTGTATTCCCCAGTGTCACAGAATTTGGTGACCCTGTGGGACAGAGTCATGAAGTCCTTAGGAGCTGCGCTTCCTATGGTTTTCTTTGTTTATTTTGCTCCAGAAAACCCTTTAAATATTGTGCTGTATCTCCCATTATACCAAGAAAAGACTACTGAATTCTGTTTCAATAAAAGTGGTGAAGAATAAACTGTAGAAGCGCATCATAGTAGAAGCTTTATTAACACATACAGAATTCATATTTGAACTTTATTAAAACAGAAGCTGATGCATGTATGAAGATGAAAGTCTATGATGCGAAATCTCTTATTTGGGGGAATTTGTAATGTATCGCACACATGTCTGGAGAAAGTGCTGCATGGTGCGGGCTTTCTGAGATTTAGGATGTAGGTATCGGAAAATTCAAAACGTGCTCTTGCTGTGCCTATTGCTAGGTGAATGTAAATGCACAGCACTCACAAGAAAAGGTACCCAGGACTCCCACTTTGTGCACAAACAAAGAATATTTCACATAGCCTATTATTGAAGTGCATTAATACAACAGAGCCAACATGGTATTTACATTAATAGATAACTGACCTCGGAGCGAACTGTTTCTGTGTACTAAAGTCATCCATATCAGCAAAGCCCAAAAGGTAGGAATCAGTGGATCAGAATTTTGCAAAAACAGCTGCATGAGCATCTCACTGTCATTTCACAATTAAAACCCAAACCCAGACATGGCGACACACAGTGACGTCACGGTCTACAGAAAGGTAGCGTTCTGGGGCTTTGCTCGAGTGAGCCGTGGTTCCTGTACATCCTTGCGTGGATTTTCAAGACAGTTGCCAGCAGCTGTGCCGATTAAAGGAGGATTTTCGCCTCCAGGACGCACACAACCTGTACGTCCTCAGTGTCTCTGTAGTAGTCACTTGCTCCAAGGGAGAGCTCTTCTCCATGTTTTCTCCTTGCTGTTGTGGAAACATACAAAGTGAGCGCCCAGCGCTGTCAGGACTGTAAGCAGGCCAGCACATCTGTAGACATCTGGGTGTTGAGTCGCCAGCTCTTCATATCTGCACAGCGTATGGGGGCTTGCGGCATGTATGAACCCAGAACTGCCCTGGAAGTACCGTCACCCGCGTGGCACACGCAGTGGGTAGCATCGCATCTCAGGCCCTCTGGGCTGAGAAGGACATCTGAGTCACGGCCCGGGACATGCTGCCCTTCCCCCCTGTGGAAACCATCTTCACACATCTTGAGTGTGATTTGTCTCGGCTGCCACCATCCTAAGGAACAAGTCTCCTCTAAAGCCCAGGCCCTGGGTTCCCCAGTTGCACCTCAGGATCTAGGAATGGGACTCTCTTGGCGCTGTTCCTGGTGCCAGCTCCAACCTGTGTTCATCTCCCCAGGGCAGCCGAGACCTGGACCCTGGGTTTCGCACCAGAGCAGAAGCAGCCCATCTCCCCTGTCCTGGGTGGTGGGGTGCAGCCCTGTCGGAGGGTGCTGGGGAAGGAGGGCCTGAAGGCCCCATGGGGGCTCTGTCTTTCTTTTAGGTTTAAGGCTCAGAAAGAAGGTGGTGACTGATGACGACTGGGTCCTTGCAACATCCAGGACCAAACCACCACCCCCCACCTGCCTCTCGGATGACGCATGCACACTGCCCCGTGCCACTCAGCGCAGAGCCTGCACTGCCTTATCCCAAGAGCTCAAGCAGTAAAGAACCCTAGAAGGGTGTGCGTTACAGCCTTCTCGTGTGGCCAGCTCTCTTCTCTCCCATCCAAATCCTTTCCCTCTGTGATGTTTGCAAAAGCGCCTTCAGCCCCTTTGGTCTGCTTTCCTTGGAATGAATGTCCTGTGCTTTTTGTGCCTTTGCTAAACATATGAAGGGCTCACTAAGTGAGAGTATGAACAGTTGGATGGGGTGCTACACCCCTATAATCCCAGCACGCAGGAGGCTGAGGCAGAAGGATGGCAAGTTTGAGCCCAGCCTGGGCAACATAAGGAGACCCTGTCTCAAAATAAATAATGATTAAGGGTTGGGAACATGGCTCAGTTCAAAAGCCCTGGGTTCAATTCCCAGTACTGCAAATGATGATGATGATGATGATGATAATAATAATAATAATCAGAGGGAGGAGGGACATTGACTTGCTGCAAGGGCTCTGGTGTTCCCTGTCCCTCCACCTGTGCAACCCAAATCTCTCCTCCCCCAGCGCCTGCCTGGCGCACTCCATCCGTTATCCTCTGCCTACGTCAGCGGCTTAGGAGCATATAATGGATCGAGAGTTAAATTCTCTAAGGGTCATTTGTCTTTTTAAACAACAACAGCGCTAAGGGCCTGTATTCATCACACACTGAATATGCACTTTTGAGAGATAGGATTTGTGCATCATTCCCTTTGTCCATTTTGCAGTAACCAAAAGACACACAAGTTACATCCATAAACTGTTTTGGGGATGAGACAACTGAGGCTGGAAGTGTCAGGTTACTTTGAGGAGTACTCAGCTTGCAGGGGGCTTCAAACTTCAGCACCACTCTGCTGGTGCTACACACACACACACACACACACACACACACACACACTGTTGATGGTAGGGAAAGTCTACATTGGCAACACTTCTCATTAAAAGACAAGACAGAAGGGCAGAGACTTTTAGGAAGGGGTGCTGAGGCTGACTGATGATGGTACTGAGAGTTTCAGACCTTGTGCAGCTCTTCTTTGGAATAAAGACATGCGGCTCACCCCACCCTCACCCCAAGAAACCTGCTATGCTGGAGCAATGGCCGACACTGGAGGAACTAGAGATGGGCTCCCCAGGAGGGCTCTGGGCTAGGCACTAGAGCAGCCAGGGCAGTAACTGTGGGGGCTGGGATGTTTACTGGGTGAGTCCTGCAGTTCCCCAGTTCCCACCCCACATGACAGGCAGGGATTGTTTAAGAAATGACCTTTTCAGA
This sequence comes from Dasyprocta punctata, assembly GCA_004363535.1. Classification (NCBI taxonomy): domain Eukaryota; kingdom Metazoa; phylum Chordata; class Mammalia; order Rodentia; family Dasyproctidae; genus Dasyprocta; species Dasyprocta punctata. Next base: position 13,373 of record RJWM01021459.1, read on the forward strand.
TGGTACAGCCTCTGAATCTGGGACCTGACATCACCCACAATCAGATCAGCCAGATAATTTTGCTGCCAGAAAAGGATATTCTGAGGGTAACACTGGACAGGACTCAGAACTGCTGGACCACATTCTTTAGGACTGTGCCAGCCAACTAGGAAACACAGTCCATTCTCCTTGAATTCTTATTTCCTGGTGTGAACTCGTTCTACTGTGACTAGGGAAGCGCTTGAGTACAATGCAGGCTCCGCATTCGCACTGGCATGGTTTCGTCCGCAAGGGCCAACTGAGGACCCAAGGCGGTGTCTGCGACGCTGAGCCAGGTAGGAACTCAGGGGCACACACCCCACACACCTCCACCCCTGTGGGGTTACAAATTCCTCATCTGGTCTCAAGAAACCTTCATGCCTGCACCATTCCACTGTCATCCTCACGCGGCAGTCCTCTCTCGCTTTCGCTAATGAAGTTTTTGAGAGCTGTGTCCCTAAGTTCATGAGCCCTGGGATCCCACATACTGTGGTCATTTTTTTGTCCAGTTATAGTAAAACTCATCTGGGTGGAACTCAGAGCCCACCATTCCCCAGTGTGTGTTCTTCCGAGACTCAGGAGCAGAGAAAATGAGAAAGGGCGTGGGGTCTGTACAGCTGGGCATGAGGAACCCAGGCCTTCCCTGGGGTGCAGCCTCATGAAAGAATGGACAGATGCAGGGATTTCTGTTCCTCTTCTTTACAGAGGATGTCCATGGTGAGGACAATTTGGGCCATGGGGTAGGAGGGGCAGGAGGGACGGTGGCTGTGGACATCAGCAGGTTTCCCCTTGTGGGGGCTGGAGTGAGAAAGCAGTCAAGAATCCAGCTCATATTCAGAGCCCTGGGCCTCTCCCCGTCCTGCGTCTCTTCCCCTGCCAGCCCCGGCCAGATCTTAAAACCCTTTGCAACATCCTTGCAGGAAAGTCTCAGTCCATGGGTCCACCGGGATTTCTGGAGAAGACCTAGAGATCTCTCAGCAGAGGACTCCTGGCACCAGTTGTGGCCTGGAGAGAAAAGACCAGAGAGAGAGGAGGAAAAGGAAAGGGGCCCAAGTGCCAGGCTTGAGAGGAGAGGGTAGAAATAACTGCCAATCACCATCACTATGGACATTGTCCTGTGAGTTCACCGACATCACTACACTACACTTTAGAGGTGTTTTTCAATAAGTACAGCCTTCTGCACCCACAGGTGAAGGCATTTCACCCATGGAGGCTTTGTTTTGTTTTGTTTCTTGCTTTTCATGATGCTGAAGATTGAACACAGGGCTTCTCACAGGTGAGGCCAGGGCTTACACTGAGTGACACCCTGGGCCCCAGCCTGCGGGGAGGAAACTGCTTCTTTGTCTAAGGTCCTAGACACTAGGGTAGAAGTGTGGTCTCACCAGCTCTGAGGGCTTCTTCCTTCACCTGGGCACTACCACCTCGGAAAATGAGGGCAGAGAAGCTGTCAGAGCAAGATTACGAAGTTTATAAATATTCGCTCGGGGCTGATGCCTGCTTGGCCCACTTCTTGCAGACGTTGCAGCCTGGCGGAGATGTGTGGTATAGAAAACTTAGTGCATTTGATGCCTTGAAATGGTCCCTATGACTCCAGTGAGGGGTGACATCTGATTAGCCCCGGTGCCTTTATTGACATTGTTCTCAACCATGCAAAACACCCCAGGTATCAGAGCACGTTCCTTCCAAGACAGCAGCTCTTTCAGAAGCCTGGTTTCGTGTTTTAGAGTTAGCTCTAATTGTGGACAGAAACTGTGGTCAGCAAGAACATCTTCAGGTGCTGCAAAGCCAACTCTGAGGGGCTCCTCTCCCCCAAGCAGCCCTCACCCTGATGTCCTCATATTATAAATTGGTGTCTTTGAGCAGAGGAATTGCCTAAGGCAACTGTGCCTGGTCTGTGGCTATTATCATCAGCCCATGCAGTCAGGCCTGATCCGATGTCTTTTTCCATGGGAAGGAGTTGCTGAGATGCAGCGCTCGGATGTGGACCTGCAGGTGTGGTCCCTGTGGAGAAATCGCAGGGTTTGGGTAAGGGGTGGGAGTAAAAGTAGGTGATCCAGAGGTTGGGGCAGGAGAGGGTCCTTAGAGACACAAGTTTCCCAGAGGTCACTGAGTAACTGTTAAGTCTGCAGAGGAAGAGGAGGCAGGCAGAAGTGAAACGGTCATCACTGAACCGAGAAGACCCACCAGGAAACAGTCAGGCTGAGTGGCACGTGGGGTCTGGTGGTCTCTGAGCGCACTCCTGAGTCCCTGTGTCTGTAAAGCTCATGCCTCAGGGTCTGGAGATGGCCTGGGGGAAACACTCTTGGGAGCCCTGTCCCCCATGCCAGCTCTCTCCTCGGTGCATTGGGTAGAAAAGTCAATGTTACAGTGAGGGAATAAATCAGGCCCTCCCTCCACCAAGGGGCCCAGAGGAGCTGCACCTGTCCCATGCATGGAGCGCTGCCTCCTCCATTCCACCCACTTTCCAAGGATGGGAGGCAGGAGCAGAAGCACACTGTCCCTGTCTATGAGGACACTTCCCGAGAGGTGCACACACAGCTCACCTGTCTACGCGGCACTAGCCCAAACCTCATCACTTAGACACAGTAAGCTGCAAAGGAAAGACGTCTTACAGCTCGGGCAACATGCTTAGCTGAAATTTGAAGTTTTTTTTACAAAGGAGAAAGTTTTCTATAGGAAGTACCAACCTTCCCTCTGCTGTGAAGCATACTTTTCATGACACAAAAGCCCAGCCAAGGCTACTAAATGGATACCCAAAATTCCCAGACTCTGTTCCCACCATGCCTTTGGCTGAGACACCTGTGGTCCCCACCACACAGGAGCACAGTGACCTGAGCGATGCATAGGGGCCTGACAACGAGCACTGTTAGATTCTAGGACTTCACAACGAGAAGCAGTATTGTGTTGGGAGAACATATGCTCCAATTCTACCTCTCTGCTCTTATGACACCTCTGAAGGCCCAAACCACATCCCTGCCCAGCTCGTAAGCCAGAGGCCCCCACATACTTGGAGGGCGCCAGGGATAAGAGTGTATTTAGGAGTCTTCTGTGGGGTCAGAGACTCGAGAAACTTCTGCTCCCTATGATTTGAATCCCAAAGAAGGGCTGTAGCCTCCTCCTTTCAGAAGAGGTATTTCTATGTCTCCAAGGTCACCCCAACTCTCCCTCCCAGGGAGGCAAGCACACACCAAGCAAGTCGCTGGCCAGTTCAGCTTCTTCGACCAAGAAACCCGGACACTCGAAGGCCTAACCCTGGCCAGATCTCGCTGTGGATGACGTCTCAGACATCGGGGCGAAAAGCAAGGAACAGCCGTGGCAATTACAATGTAGAGCCGGGCACATGCCTGTAACAGCACTCTGGGAGGTGGTAGGCAGGTGGATCCCAAGTTTGAGACCAGCTTGGAACAGAGATACACAAGTCTTGGTCCAGGAGGGACCTCAGGAGCCCAACATGGCCCTTCTCCAGCCAACTGGCACATGCAGACATGTTCAGGACCAGAGACTGGAGAGTGTGGCTGAGTCCTAACCCTGCAGAGTCTGTGACCTGACCCCTGGAAGCAGACTTGGAGCAGGACAGAGGTCACTAAGGTAAATAAGGGGAGGGACCAAGGCAGAGCAGGTGGCAGGGCAGGGGTTCCAGAGCAGTCCCCTGACCACATGACCACCTTGCCCAGGGCTGGCCTGGTCTAGAAGACAGACTTGTCCCTGCAGAGGGGATTGAGTTATCCCTGTCCTGGGCCTCCCCCAAGCCAGTGGCTCAGGAAGATGGTGTGGGCTGTGCACAGCACTGCCCACCTCAGCCAAGGTTTCCTGCAGTCAGTCCCACTGTGACCCTTCACCCATGAGGTGGGGATGGGGTTGGGGGGATGCTGCTTTATTTCTCCAGAAAAAAAACCACTGTTGCCACCCATAGCGAATTAAAATTAAGTGCAGGGCTATTTCCGGGTCAGTTAAGCACAGCGGGTCACTGACTCTCCATAGCTCTCGGAGCAGGCAAGAAATATTTCCCAGTTTAAATGTCCTTGGATCCTAAGAACTGTTCGCTGAAGATGAAATAGCCATGTTCGTGACTTTGAGATTTTTCAGGTGCTTTTAATGTAGTTCAGAGCGCAGATTGCAGCCGGGGAGGAGCTAAATATCTCAATAAAATCAGCTTATGCATGACAAACATGAAAAGCAGCCCTACCTGGGTTGACAGGGATTAATAAGTTGCCTGCTTCTCAAACTTTAATATGCACCAGAGTCTCCCGGGGATCTTGTTAAAATGCAAATTTCGAGTCAGTAAGTGTCTGAGGAGGCTGCAGTTCTGCACCGCTAACATGGTCTAGGTCAGGACTGCAAAACATCAGCCAGGACCCAACCCGGTCTCCGGCTCACCACAAACTGACAACGGTTTTACACTTTTAAAGGGCTGTAAAAGAAAGCCAAGACCATCCAATAGGGACTTTGTGTGCCCCACAGAAGCTGTGACACTTATAAACTGGCGTGTCATAGAGAAAGTCCCCTGACCTCAAACCCAGGTAATGTAAAGATCATGGTCAGAGGACCACATCTGGGGCAGCAGATTTTCAACATCAACTTGAAGCTGCATTCTCCTTCATTCCCAAAGTCAAGAATGTGTCAATCTGGGAAAAAAAGGAGATTAGGTTCTGGGAATGAATACAAATATATTATAGATACAAATACAAATGCAAGTGTGTGCATGTATAATGAGATAGATAGATGATAGGAGACAGAGAGAGAAGGTAGCTAGGTAAATGGATGGATGGGTGAAAGAGTTGATGGATGGATGGATGGATACATGTGTGTATGGATGGATAGACAGATACAGAGTAGATAAATAGATGGTGAGAAATGATAGACAAATAGAAGAAAGCAAACAGATGACAGACATAGCTACTGTCAAAGACAAAGACTAGACAAGTGCGGGGTTGCTTTTTTCAGGTTACTGCAGCAGGAAGAGCTCTCCAGATCCAGATGCATGGTCTCAGCGGGTATTTGTGCCTCCCACTTTTCTAGAAGGTATAGACAGGTTGCAGCAGATAGCCTGCTATTGAGATACCTGGTTGTCAGGGCAGGTGGGAGAAGGTTCATCTCTACGTCTGGCTCATTACAATTCTAATCTTGGGTCACCACTAGTGAGACACAGATGTGACAGCTGGGCCAACATCTGACCTGTTGGCAGATTCAGGAAAAGGGGAAAAGTCAGCACATGGATGACTGATGGTCACAGGCACAAGAGGGTCCTCTGTGCACCTCCTGGGAGTCATAAGGAAGATTGAGGGGTGATCGCCCCGAGAGGTGTATGTCCCTGCAGCTGGGATCCATGCTCTACAGGGCTCTCTGCTTCCGCCTGCCAACCGTGAGGTCTCCCTGGGCCAGTCACCCATGCTGAGCATATAGACCTTTATTAATCATTTATTAATAAGCAGACTCTGCAGCAGCCCTGCTCCATGACTGTGCGGACCCCACCCACTTTGCCCACAGCACACTGGGCTTTGCTGTGAGGTTTTTCCCACCCAGTGGCACCCTGCACAGAGCGATTCCATCCTCATGAATGCAGGTCAGCACAGAGCAGGGCAGGGAGCTAAGGTTCTTAACTTACAGACGCACCGCAGCTTCTGAAGAGGCACCTCTCCCTTAGCCAGTCCTGGATACATCCAGCTTGCAGCAACTTTTCTCTTTCTTAAGAAGAGCAGTTTATGGGGATGGGTGACACTCAGCATTCGTGTGTCTCTTCAGTCATTTGGTTCAAGGGGCCCAGTCCTGAAAGGAGGGTTTAAAAAGCTGCCACTGATCATTTGCTCTGATGCTGAGCCCTGAGAGGCTCACGGGCCTTCTTCACTCAGTAGAGGAGAAACCCAGAGCTTCCCACAGTGCACAGAGGCCCTGCTGCATCTAGGGTGGAGCTTGCCCTGGGATAAAAGCACTGATCAGGAGCTTCCCACTCACTGTCCTCCGCTCTCCTCAGAATGGTCTGTATCCTGGTGGGCTCTGGGCTCAGGTGTGGCTGCTAAGGTCTTGAACTGCTCTCTGTGAGCCTGGGGCTCAGGTCAGGGGAGCAGGTCTCCTGGTACCGTGGTCCTGGTGTTTGGCAGCTGCTGCTGTGAGTGACCCCAGCCTCAGGCTAGTCCCTTTTGCATCCTGCTGCTTTAGGTCCCTTTGGTCCTCTCTGCTATCACCCGGGTCCTCCACTGCTACGGTGTGCAGTGCTCCCAAAGGCTTGCGCTCTTCTGTCCCCTTAGCTCCCTTGCCCCATTACCAGCTACCACTCAGATGCATTTCCTTGAGCTTCACAGTGTCCTGGGTGACCCTCAGATTTTGCCCTCAACCTGTGACCTCCTTCAGGGTCTTCGATCTTCACACCCATTTCCATTCCCACAAGGGAATTTTCTTCCCTTTGCCTTGGCCCCAGGCAGCATCTGGATTCTCACTATTCCCCCAGATGGCCCTTTTCCTGCCTGCTGGTGCAACTCTACACCCTTGTCAGTAGGAATGTGGCCACTAGGACATCAGCTCCTTCTCCCCACCTTCTGGTTTAGGTAATGGAAACCTATGCTCCATTTTCTGGATTTTGGAACGTTAGAATCTATACATTCTGTTTTACCCCTCATGAGCAATGCTGACTCTTAAAAAAAAAGTGTTGCTTTCAGCACAACCATTTCTTCCAAAGATTTCCAGATGTCTACCCAGCATGTCCATGGGTTGTGTCTCTTGTGGCTGTAGCGGTCCCTTCGAGATATACATGTGGTGAGATTTTACCACTGCCTGACCCTGACAAGGGAGGAGACAAAGAGTTGAGCAGGTGCCTTGTCATCCTTGAATATCATCCTCTCTGCAAGTCACCTCTCTTCCTCAACTCTGTACTGAGGGTTCTGCACTTCAATGTGCAAAAGCAACACTGAGAAGCTTGTCAGAAACCCACACTTTGGATTCCCCTAGAGATCCTGGCATGGGTGTATTTTTAACTAAGGGGTTTTGTTCAGTTGCATTTAATGGGGCTGTCTGACTGCTGCTGCTCAGGGAGACCATATTAGCTTCCCTGTTGCTGAGGCACAATATCTAATACCAACAACCTAAGGGAGGAGAGGTTTAATTTGGTTCACAGTTTCAGGGGTTTCAGTCCATGGTTGGCTTCACCAAGACAGGAACATCATGGTAGAAGGGGATGGGGGAGTAAAACTACTCAGTTCATGGTTGCCAGGAAGTAAAGCAAGGAAACAGTGCCAGGTAGGAAGGGGAGGGACAAGATATAGACCCCAAGGTCACCCTCCATGACCCACCCAGATACACCTGGAAGTGTGCTCCACCAATCCTCTGGGCCAGTCTGAAAGCCAATCAGGTTGACCTTCCACTGTAACTGCCACAGAAGCTCCACAGGTGTAAGGTTTCAGGGAAGACCCTTTTCACCTTGGCATTCTGTGTGGCACATGGGGAGGAGCAAGCATTTGGCTACAGCAAAACCTGTTCACCAACATTCTGCAGGGTGCCTCTGTATCTCTCTCTCTCTGGATGTGTTAAAACAAGCATTTTCAAACTCTGCTCAAATGAAACCTGACATCCACAGGCAAGACTGACATCCCAGCAATCTCTAAATATTCCATGTTTTGAGCAAAATTGCACCTGGAGTATGATGGTCATTCATGCAAGAGAGGGAGGCTGAACCAGGCAGCTATCTGCCAAGATGGGGGCAGGCACTGATTACCAGAATCCAAGTGGACACTATCCCTATCCCTCTTTCCTGTAGTCCTCATGCTTTTGTACAAGGCCCTATGTACGTGTGCCCCGCCTGGTCCCAGGACCCAATTTTCCACAAAGGAATTTCTCTACCTTCTACCCAGCAGAAAGACCATGTCCAAAGGTCACAAAACTCAGAGACATGACTACAGCAATACTAGAGCTCTGCACACACTACAGCATGGCCCAAGAGTCTCCTCTCTCAGCATCATCCATGGGGCCACTGGTGAGCTAGGGAAGGGTTGGACTGGGTGCTTTCCCCAGGGTCAATGTTCACTCCTTCTCCACTAGCCAATGGTCCAGATAGGTGAAAAAGTCCAAAGAGACTCCATGGACAAGCCTCCATCTTCTCCCTGTGCCTCTTGTCCTATATCCAACACCCCAAACCCAAGCATACTGACAAATTATAACTCTCACACACCATGCTGGGTCACTTCTCTTTCTGCCCAATACAGGTCCCAACTTTCCCATGCCAACCTCCAGGAGCATCCCCCAAATCCTTAAGAAAGTCAGCCTACCTTGCCAAGATGAAACAAATCCTAGAGATTTCAGAGTTTTCTTGTTCCATGGGATAACACAGCCAATTTCAACCTATATGCTGTGGGTAGAGCCCCAATATTCTAACATTGTAAAGCCAAGTCAGAAATGCTGAGCAATCTAGTCCTACTCTATGCGACTCCACAACTGTTTTCTCAACAGAAAGATTAGGCATCTGGTGTTCATGAGGTGTCTAGAGGACTACATGGTTTCTCTGATTCACACCAGACATATCCATTGTCATGAAACAAGTCTACAGACAGGTGAGGATAACTAATGATGGTAATGGTGACGATCTTAGTAGCCATGGTGATGGTGATGGTGGAGGTGATAGTGATGGTGATAATGGTGGTGTTGGTGGCAATGGTAATAGCAGTGATGATGGTGGTGATGATGCTGCCAATGAAGATAATGATGTGATAGTGGCTGCAATGATGATGATGTAAGAGAGGTGGTGATAATGATGGTGATGGTAGTGATAGTGATGGTGAAGATGGTGGTGATGGTGGTGAAGATGGTGATGGTGATAATGGAGATGGTGATGTGGTAATGGTGATCGTGATAGTGGTGATAGTGATGATGATGGTGGTGGTGGTGATAATGGAGATGGTGATGATGGTGATGATGGTGGTGGTGATGGTGATGCTGGTGATGGTGGTGATGATGATGGTGCTGTGGCTGCTGGTGACAGTGATGATGGTGATGATGGTGATAATGGAGATGGTAATGATGGTGATGGTGGTGACAGTGATGATAAGATAATTGTTATTGTGATAACGGAGATGGTGATGGTGGTGATGGTGATGGTAGTGGTGATGATGATGCTGGTGATGGTGGTGATGGTGGTGAAGATGGTGATGGTGATAATGGAGATAGTGATGGTGGTAATGGTGATTATGATAGTGGTGATAGTGATGATGATGGTGGTGATGGTGATAATGGAGATGATGATGGTGGTGATGTTGGTGGTGGTGGTGATAATAGAGATGGTGATGGTGGTGATGGTGATGGTAGTGGTGATGATGCTGGTGATGGTGGTGATGGTGATGATGATGGTGGTGATAGTGATGATGATGATGGTAATGTGATGATGGTGATCATGGAGATGGTGATAGTGATGATAGTGATGATGGTGATAATGGAGATGGTAATGATGGTGATGGTGGTGATGGTGTTATGCTGGTAATGTGGTGGTGATGTGATGAAGGTGGTGACAATAGGAACATCTTACAGCGGGCACTGTGTGCGTGTCTGATGTGTGATAGGATATTAACCTGGAAGTTTCAACAGAGAAGCTATATTGACAGATCAGATACCAAAGCGAACGCTCCGACTATCCATCCTTTATAAATTTCAAAGAATGAAAATTGTTTACATGATAAATATATCTAATCTGATGTCTTTTTAATTGACTTAATTACACTTTGTGATTAATTATTATCATTAGTTTATTTGAACTTATTTCTATCGTCTTGACCTTCTGCCCTGTGCTGCTTCTGTCTCCCAATTTCCTTTCTTTTCTTTTATTTAGGTTGAGCTTTTGCTTTTCTTTATTTGCTGTTTTTTCTCTCAGCTGGCACAAAACTTGCACAGCCTATTTTTATTGTGTTGATTAACCTTGGCAATTTCCATGCATATCCAATGCAATACCATCTTGAAGAAAAGAATACCCTAATGCTATTTTGGAAAAATAATTTAACTTTAATCACCATTACTTCCCTTACATGATCTTTCTCTATAATTTCAAGATATCTCCTCTTCTGAGCCCCTATTTGACTTATTTCTTCCATTCTTAACTAATACAGGTGGTGTTTGTTTTGACTTACATGTGTGTCTTTGCATTTTGTAACATGACTTGCATTTTATGGGGTTTACCATCACGTTTGGCTTACAGGTGTCTTTGGGATCAGGTTTCTTTATTCAGAAGTGTCTGAGTTGAGGATTCCAATGAACGCTTTCTCCTTATCTGTCTGGCGCTCTCTCTCTCTCTCTCTCTCTCTCTGTCTCTCTCTCTCTCTCTCTCTCTCTCCCTCACTGTCTCACTCTCTCACTCTCTCTCAGACTGAAAGGACAGTTTGCTGAATCGTGGCGCTGTCTCGCAGCATTTTGAAGCTATCATTGCACCGCCTTTCACGGCTGCTCTTGAGGGCACCTCTTATCACTCTGATCGCAGCTCATTTCTTCCCCTTCACATCTCCTTTTCCCCTTGCGAGTCTCAGCTCCACTGGAGAGACAGGAGCTGGGGACTTCCAGTCATCCTTCCAGCTAGGGCTACCTGGGGCTTCGTGGGTCTCTGCCCCCATGCCCAGCATTTCTAGGCAATTTTCAGATACTAGCTCCTCCAAGATCATTCCCCTTCATTTTCTCCAACCTCTCCCCTGCACGTTGATCAGCTGCATGCTGGGCCTTCTTATTCTGTCCTTACGTCAACTGACATTCATACCTTCATCCTGTAAGCTTTAGGCAGATCTTTATGTCACTTATTCTTGCTCATTTGTGACTAACTGGGTGTTTCATCCACTGGATTATTTGTAAATGTTTAGCTTAGTAAATCACATGCACGCATACACATATACTCCTACTGTTTCTTTTTAAAACTTAGTTGACAAAAATGAATATATTCAAGATGTACCCCAGGATGCCTCGATATATGGGTACATTGTGCAATGATTTCCATAGTCAAGTTAATTAATACACTAACACACCCATTGCCTCTCATAGTTACCATTTTTATGTACATGCCTATAGTGAAGTCACTTCAGATCTGCTCAGTAAATATCACGCGAGCTTTACGTTGCTATTAATGACCCTCACCTGACATACACTAGACCCCTTGAACTCATTCTTCAATTGAAACTTTTCACCTTTTGACCACCCTGAAGCCCCTTCATGAAAGGGTGGCTGTACTGCTTGTGCTCACCATTTCTGGACAGATGAAATGGACTCATTAGAGGAGGAATGAGCCCTTGTCTCTGGGGAAGGCGTGATCGGATTCCTTCCACCCCTAAGCACGGGGACAAGTCCTTCAGTCCTCCCTAGCAGACAGGGTCTGGTTACACCTTATCCTGGAGGCCCTGCTTGCCAGTGGGCTGGCTGGTAGTAAGGGCAAGCAGGGACTTTAAGAGTCCCTTGGCTCATGCGCCATGACCCCACAGATCCCGGTCTCCTGCCCTCTCACACCTGAGGGGCCAGCTCCTTCACGCAGGGCTCTCCTGGAGCCCTCTCTGCCACTCACCAGAAGGTGCTATGGGGGTCTATACCTGAGTTTACCACTCACCCCAGGTCGTGTCTGAGGAATTCTTCCTGTATTTGGGTGTGCAAATGCTGCCCTCTGTAAGTGAGGTAGGTAGGCAAGTCAGCAGGTGGGTAGGTTACCAGGTTGCCAGTGGGCAGGGGGGCAGGTGAGCATCAGGTAGGCAGGTGGGCAGGTGAAGTAGGTGGGCAGCTGGGCAGCTGGGTAGGTAGGCAGGTGGCCAGGAGAACAGTTGAGAGAGATGAAGTACGACGATAGGTGAGGCACGGCTCACAGTGCGTCTGTCTCCACAGAGCTCCAGCCTGAGCACAAGGGCGCACCCTAGACAGCAGGGTGGACGTACCCTGGTACACACAGCAGCCCTTCCACCCCGCCAGCTGCACTCACTGGGCTGTGGGCGTGTGCACTTCCTCCTCCTTGTCCATGCTTTCTTTGCATTACTTCCCACATCAGAGATTATTTCCTGGAAGAGACTCCCCCAAACCACTCAGCCTCACAGAGCGCTTCCTGGGTCCCATGCACCACCATCCCTTCCTACCTGGGATGGGGGTCCGAGGAGAGCAGCCACAATCACCCCGCATGGCAATGCAAATGCAGCCCCCACCACCCACCCGCCAGCCTCCGCTTTTAGAGGCTGATTATGCTCTGAGAGCGCCAAGCTGTAGCCGCACCTGTGTCTTGATCAGGTCCCTGGGGCCCTTGCCATGGGGCAGCCCCGCTGGGTGATTGGTTCTGATTGCTGCTATTCCTCACCCTCTCTGTTCACCTCCGCTCCCACCATTCCTGAGCCAGGGTGTGAATATTTAGAATACTCACATTCCTCCTAATATGCATCCTGACTTGAAAAGCTCCTCACTTACTATGGGAGGCTGTAGAATACACACAAATAAGTGTGTGCTTGCAAATAGGAGTGTGTATGCACATACGCACACAGAAACGTGACACACAGGGTCTCGCTCCAGCATACCCGGTTCTTCTCAGTTGAGGAAGTGACACTGGGGATGAGGACATACAGAGGAAAGCCCATCTTCAAGCCACAGGGAGAGGCTGCAGAGGTTAATCCTGCCGCACTGCAGGCGTGGACGCAGGTCCTCTGGGCCTGTGAGGAAACAGCTGTCAGGCTCAGGGCATCTGTTAGGTGGCTGGAGCTGATGGGGACAGGATGTGGCCCACTGGCTGAAATGCAGTCAGGTTGTGCTGTCCGTGGCGAAGACTGAGGTTGCTTGTCAGAAGGGCTGTCGAACTGGCTTTTTGAGAGAGGTGGATGGCCAGGCACAGGAAGCCACAGTCTCTGCGAAGGGCTGTGACCTCCATGGGGCTGTCCCTGGAAAGCAGTGAACTCAGGTGGGGAAGGGGCGGAAGAGCAGGTGAGGGCCTGGGCTGATACGGATGTGGCACCTGCTGGTGGGCAGCATCTGTGGCAGTCATCACTGTCATCCCCAGGGTTCCTTCTGGTCACTTTGCAGGAGGCGACCTGGGCCTGAGTTGGGGTTGGAAGTAGCAGGGGACTTTGAGGATGCTCCCTTTGTTGTGGCTGGGGCCAGGAAGCTCCTCTAATCTGCACACCCCACGATGTTCCTGATCACACACAACCCTGTTAAATAGGAAGGATGCTTGCTTTCTGGCTTTTATCAGAGAATTTTTAAATCATTGTAATGAGTTTGATTTAAAAAAAAAAAAGTTTCCCGCAATAATAAGATAATAAAAACATCTCTATTTTAAAATTCAACTATATGTTTGAAGCCAATATTTCAACATGAAGATTATTTTCATCATATGGCTTAAAACCCCTGCTATCCTAAAGGCACATTTTGGGGGACAGGTGGGCTGCTGTGTTTAGGTATAGACAGAAGTGCAGAATGCATGCTGGGTGCCCCTTTCCTGCCAGTTGGCAGCTTATACATAAGTTGGCCCGACTCTCCCTTGTACAAGGCTCAGGGTCTGTCACTATGACACTCTGTGTTAACCCACAGTGTGTGGGGAGCTGGGCTTGAGGGGAGGGTGCAGGGCTGCGGAAGGGGAAGGGAGAGCCCCACAGCCACCTGAGGATGGCACAGCACTGTACACGGCTGTCTTCATGCTCACGTGGAGAGACTGTCAGAGATGCAGACGCTGGACCCCACCCCAGATGCCCTGACTCAGACCAAGATTCTTGGTGTTGGAGAACCCCATGGAATGCAGAGAAGTGGGGGCTGGATGATGCCTGGACACGTGCTGACGCCAGGGACGGGGATGAGCAGGAGGAGTTATATGGTACCATTTGTATCTGGCTCTCAATGCCCAAAGCATAATTCGAATGTCTGCATGGAATCTGCTGGTCCTTGCCTGTCTTCAAAAACATCTTTCTGAGTGCAACCAAACTGTCCACACCTGTATTCTTAGGTGCAGGCACATCTCAGGTGAGCTGGGAGACAGATGTGGGGTAAATGAAGCTAACGTGTCCCGCTCCTGCCTCTGTGACCGCCATGATGAATCCAAGCCCATGAGTAAGCTTCTCTCAGTGGTCACCTGACCAAAAGGGCACAAGGCCACATGGACTCAGAGATGTGGGGTGTGGTGCTTGGGTGAACTCTGCCCTGACCTCAGAAAGACCCTCTGCAGTCACATGGGGTGCACCAAGATCTTCTCATTGTTACATTTCCCCATGGTCAGAAATCATCATGGGAAGAACACATTCTGGCTAAGTTTTCCTGTTGCTTTCCTGTAAATTGCAGTGTTTATTTTTTCACTCCCATGGAGCTCTCTTGTAATGCCATTGATTTCCTAAATATTTGCATATTAAGTTTATCTTGTCCACTTTTTTATCTGCAAGGTTTATTCCAATGGATCACCTTGCAGAAGTGAACTGAATGTCATTAAGAAAAGTACAAGGTACCAAGTGAAAGATGAGATGCACAAGAAGCCCATTGATTTCTAGACTGGAAATTCTCTAAAGGTCTACTCAGTGCAAAGGGACCATGCAATGCTGTGGAGCTGAACTCCATGAGCTCTTACTATCTTGTGTGATTTTAACCCACTGCCAAAAACCACTCTCTCTGCCTGGCTCTTACCGAGATAGAGATAGAGTCAATGATGAGAATCAGATTCTCAAAAACATGAGTTCATGGTGGAGGAGGTGGCCCAGGCTCAGGGACCATGGCTGAAAGCATCTGATAGAGCTTCCAAGGCAGAGAAGCTCAGTATGACGGTGAACCAAGACTGACACAATGTGTGTAGATGCTGTGCTGTTCAGAAGCAGAGGAGCCAGCTCTAAGGATGCCAGGACTCCACCACTGCTTTAGCTAAGTGACAAGATACCCTCACCCTGTGGTCAGTGTAAGCCCACCCTACCAGGTCCTCCCCTTGATGCCCACTTGGTGGCTCTCACTTTCTCCCTGCTCAGCAGGGAGCTGTGTGTGGTGGAGTTGATTCCAGCAGAATTGGAACTGAGTGTCTCTTTCCTTCTCTGTCCCTGGGCTCTGCAGAGCCTTGTGGGTGTCCAGGGAGAACTCATCAGGCTCAAGTGTCACGACGATAACAACAGATTGATAGAATAAAGTCCTTTGCTTAAATTACAAGACAAAGAAATTCTCTCTGAGGATGCACCTTCCATCTGGCACCAGATGGTCTCAGAAAGGAAGATCTAGAGAGAGATGGCAAGAGGACTGGGTAGAGAGGGACAGCTGGGTGAGCCCTGCATGCTGGAAATCGGCAGGTCAGTGCCAACGAGAGGTTCCTGCAGCTGAGCTGCGTGGCAAATGCTAGGTCGGGCAGGTGGACAGGCTCATGGCACCTTGCAGTCATGCTGTAAGCAAAGGTATATTTGGCAGGCAGAAGAGGAGATGATGGAGGTCAGTGTACATTTTGGCCCAAGCTAAAGATGGATTGTTGTTTTCATCCCAAGATCTCAAGGCTCCCACATTTGTTCCAGGCTTCCTCGACCATCAGAGGAAAGAAAGGAACCACTTCACCATTCTTAAAGGGCTGGCCATCCCCTGGGAAACTAAATGTTTCAAGAGAAGGACAACAGGAAAAGGTCCACATTGCTTCTGAGAAATGGGCTGTAAGGGATGTATTTCAGGGGTCTACAAGCCAAGATGGGATGGCCAACCTCTTATTAGGGGGCTGGGCTGGCCTTTGAGCTCCAAGTGGAACACAGAGCCCTTGAGACATGAGAAGACCATGATTTATTGGTGTCATACCCATAGAAGGGAACCAGGGTCTAACTCTGTGGTCCACATGTCTATGCCCACTGGCTGTGGAACCCCACAACTTGTGAGGGCAATGTCACCTGGGGCTCAGGCTGCAGGCTCTAAGATGCATCTCCTCCCAGCCACTAACACATCTTTGGCAACTCTGGGGTGAGGGGCATTGCAAGGAACCAAGAGGGAAGCAATTGGGGGATCTGTGGGCAGTGTGGGTAGAACATACAGCTTCCCCAGGATGTGGACACAGCTGTTGTCCTTGGCCAGGTAAAACCACATCTCTGAATGATGATGTCACACCCACTGGCTGCATGTAAGATCTGAGTCCATACCTAGAGCTGTGGGAGGGTGGAGTGGGGAGGCATGACACCAAGCTCTGACAATCTGTGAAAGCCAACAGAGGGGAAGTTGTCACCTTCTGTCCCCATCATTGCAGTCTGCTGGGTCACTCCGTGGTCTGACATGGAAAGGCTCCACCCCCAAGTCAGAGGTGACGTGAGCTAATTACAGTGCTGATTCAGAAAGTTCTCTGGAGTGGAGGAGCTGGGCATCTACCTTTGCCCCGACCGACACTCAACTTAAGAAACTGAATCATAACCTGGGAGAAGGAAGGCAGAATCATTGGAGGGGAGGTGGCAAGAATTGAGGCTGCTGCTGGAGGCCAGATGCCTCCAACACACGTAGAGACAGCTAGTCCGTCTTCCCTCCCTAGGCTCCTGGCAAGCAATTAAAGAGGAGAACTCTGAGTTGTGGTCAGATCGTCACCACCAGAGCATTCTAGGTGGAGACCCATAGATGGAGAAGCAATAACAATTAAGGGAAATTTTACAGGAAATACCATTAGGAATTAGATGTGGTCTCCCAAGCTCCATCACCTTATCTCTGTGGCAGGATGTTTGACGACAGGCAAATGGGGTTCTGGTAATGTGCACAGAGGCTGGGATTTGCAGGTGTGAGTTCTAACTGCGCACCGTGAGAACGGAGGTGGCTTCCTAGCTGTGGTGAGAATCAGGGCTTTGGCAAGGACCCCTCCCCCCACCATGGGAGTCAGTTGCTCAGTGCAGGAAAAAAGGCTCAGCCATGGCCCACGTTCCAGAACCATCCCTGGGCCCACAGCACGTGCTCCATGCACCTGGAGGGAGGGCAGCCACTGGGAGCACGCTGTCTGCCCCACCTGGGTGAGCCTCAGTCAGTTTTGTCCCCCTGTGAAAAGCCACCACCATGCATTAAAGTCACCACAGAACCCCGAATGCTTTTGTCCTCAGCTATCTCTAATCAGCTTTGCTGAGCAGCATAGCTGGGGGAAATGTGGCTCCCTTCCCATAAGTCTGTGCCACCCACCTACAGAGCCCTTTCCCACCTCGCTGAGCTGGCCCCAGTGCCCACCCTGTGTGAGTGACTTCTGCTTCCCACCTGGTGCTCCCAGGCCCCAAATGACCTGGGTGTTATCCAGAGACCCATGGATGGAGGAGCCCAAACTCCCACATACACCGCTCCCAGCCCCTTGCAGAAGTCTGGCTGGGGCCCCCTGCTCAGGCGTTTGTGCACACCTTCTGGGCTCTGCAGCAGGAGCAGACTAGGCACCTGCTGTCCCCGGATGCATGGGCTTGTCCCCCAGCTCACCTGGAGGAAGGCCTTTTGGCCACCCCTCTCCTCAGACCCTCAGTTGCCTGGGTCCAGATTTTCTACTTCCCCATCCAGGCCCACGTGTGGGTGCCCCTGTCCTGCTGTCCCCTGGGGCTGACAGAGGTAGTAGGTGACCAGCCACAGAGAAAGCCCTGCTGACACCTCACCATCCCTGCCAGAGCCAGAGGGAAAAGAGAGGGGCCTGAGGTGGCCTGGCCGCTCCTGCAACAACTTCAGTGGGAGCCGGAGCTCTGCAGGCCTGAGACGTGAGAGGAGGCTGCCTGGGTGGGGGACCTTCCTGAGCTCCTGCCTCCAGGGACTTCCCCCACCTCTGGGCTCCATCACCTCCCCCTAGGCTCCATTACTTCTTACTCTTGACACCCCAGCTTCAACTGTGAGCCAATCCCAGCCCGAGACAACCCACCTGGGCATCCTGGGCATCCGGGGCCATGCAGTGCGGACCTAGCAGCCAAGCTCCATCCCTTGGCTCCCCCTCCCCGTGGCCTCTGCCTCAGGGACATTGGGACAGGCATTTCGATGAGTGTCGACAACAAATTAGATTAACACCATTAGCAGATGTGTGCGGCTTTTTCCTTCTGATTTGCCCTGTCCTCCCTCTGAAAGATCCGGTAATGGCCTCAAAAACACTTAAATGGCTCATTTCTGTAACAGGGGGGAGACGAAAACCAATTTCCAAGGGCTTCTAAGTAATTTCACTGTCAGGCTTTTCCCATCAGTGTAGAAAATAAAACACACATCTCGTACACACACACCCGACACAGAGACAACATACACAGCACACACAGCCACGCATGCAGTGGTAAGGGGGTAAAAGGAAACACCAAGCTTTGCTGGCAAAGACCTAGGCCCTGGGACATGTGATTCTCCACCCGCAGAAATGGTCCCCTAAATTTCCTGGTAGATATGGTGTTACCTCGGCTCACAAACATAATTGTTTCACAGTTCTGGGGAAGATGGCTTGTGGTTCATCACCCAGTGTGGAGTTCACAAATGAAAGCAAAATTTTCCCCAGCACTTCTGTCAGCCGAATTGTTAGCGAACAGAAATATTCGTGAACCGAGGCGTTGCTGCAGCTAGATACACTTGGCAGGATCTCAGGTGGAATGTTTTTCCAATACTTTGGACTCAGTCTCTCCAGAGACTGGGCCAGCCATGATTTCATAGTGGTCTCCTGGACAGTGGGTCCAACTGGACACTGAGGAGTCCAGGATGCTACAGGGCAGCCTCAGGGGTCCCACAATGATAGTCTTTGGTGCACGGCTGGCTGAGCAGGGGGCCGGCCCCGGAACGTGAATGTCCTCCCACAGAGGGCACTGGGGCTAGTCCAGCACAGTGGGGCAAGGTGTGCGAGTCCCCAGTTGGCTACGGCAAGCTAGGGCCTCCTGGACAGCAGACCAGTTCACAGGGCAGAGCAGCCTAATGGTCAGACCACCTGCATCACATCAGAGAACTCCGCCAGCACCACTGAGACGGATTTCATGCCGGCTACTATCCCAGCATCCATGACCTGCGATGAATGGAATTGCAGCTGCCCCAAGGGGAGGGAGGCCTGACCTCTGTCCATCTGCCCTGGTGGCTTTCCCTCTGGCTGCTTGCATTGGCTGGTGAGTGTCAGCTGGCCAACTGTCAGTTCTGGGAGCCAGGTAATGGCATGCTGGTGTCAGGAAATCAGCAGTGTTTATATTGCAGATGTTGGCAAATGCTACACGCCAGGGCTATATTCCATTTTTTTTTTGAGATCTAGTTATTAAGTACTGACTACCACACCACTGATTAAACACACCAGTAACTGGGTTATTTAATACTGATCATTTTTTTAAACAATAGGTATGTGCCAGGTACTTTCCTAGCACTGAGAATACACTAGAGGTGATTAGGAAAGAATCCATCTTCCCTAAGTAGTTCACTCTCCAGCTTTGGTATTCTGAAGTGAACTCCACTCCTGGAGATGTGCAAGCAAGCCCAAGGTCTTGAACATTGTCTGTGTGATGGAGGAGGGCAGACATCTCTGGGGAGCCATCCCTGACTCCCACCACTGGCCCACATGGGCCCTGCCGGAAGCCTCTGTACCCCGACACTTGGAGATGCTGGAGCGAGGTCTTGTGCTGTGTCCAATCGCTCGTGGGCCTCTCAGTCTCCAGCCACCAGGTGAAAGATCGTGGACATAAAGTGACCCTGAGCTACATGGCAGGGAGACTGTGACAGCCAGCAAGGGACCTGGCTCAGGGCACAGTCTCAGAAGTGACACTGGGTGATAGTGCCCTGGGCCAGGAGCCACCGCAAGCTCCTTCACTTCACCTGCCCACCCTGTGCGTGCCCTGGTCCACACAGAAGGGCAGGAGCTGGAGGTGGCTGGAGGTTGATTGCTTGTGGCCCCCAACAAGTCAGGTCTCCATGGGAACCCAGGACTCAGCTGAAAGCAGTATGGGACCCCATCCTTTCTTACTGCATCACAGAGTGAATGAAAAGAAGGTGCGTTTGGGAGCAGTGAGTCACAAACCCACAGCTCACCAGAGGCGGTGGGGATGAAGCGGGGAGGGCGGGAAGGGAAAGACAGGATAGAGACCACTGCGAGGAATTTCCTCAGCCTAGGTTTGCTCTTTTAAGGAAATCATGGAAAATGAATTGTTCAATAAATGTGAGAAAATAAGTATGGTTGAGAACATTTTCTGAAAAACTGACTTTTTTTTCATGAGGCCAAAGATGGTGAAATATTGAACCGTGTATAGAAAAATGAGATTTTCTATCTTTATCTCTGTGTTTCTCTTTCCTGTGAGAGAGAAAGAGAGAGAGAAAGAGAGAGAGAGAGAGAGAGAGAGAGAGAATATTGCTTCCCTAATTCATTAACCTCATGTGTATCTCATGAACTTATATCCACTGAATGCATTTAGTTCCTGCCCAAGACACCCAGCGATGGTGCGCTGTGTCCCAAGTCACCAACAATAAAAAGACAAAAGCTATGAGGCTTGAACCCAGATGACTTCTCCTTTAGAATGCACTGTGGGGAAAGGATTCTTGAGGTTGAGAGCCATCCTGCTTGACTTGTCTTTTTCTAAGCCGAAAAAGACAGGACAGTGTGGGAAAATACATTCCTGCTTGGACTGAGATTATCCTAAAAACAAGTGCTTGAGATAGTCCTCACTTAAACTACTGGATTTTAACATTAAATTCAGTGCTGAGAAAGTAGGCAAAGGGAGATTTCTAAAGGTATGCAATGCGAAGCACTGTGCAGTTTTGGAAAGTCAAAACCACGTGGTGTATGAAGCTCTTTTGTCTCCTACATAAAAGCTCACACAATGCCAAGATGTCACTGCTGTGTGGAAGACCCAGCCCAGCATCCCTCGATGGATGCGATGAGGCCTCTAAGTCAGTGTCAAGAGAGGCCACGTGACATCACGTCGGGCTGGGCCGCCAGCGAGTCACTGTCCGGAATGTGCTCCGGAACATCAGGAGTTGAATCTTTCCTTTTGTTTTTATAGCTTTCATTTCCCTCCTCCCTGAAATTCGCAAACCCACAGTGGACTGGATGAGGTATCACTGAGATCATTGGACAGCTGCTGCTATTCTACCCACACACAAGGTTCAAAGCACAATTCCAGATCGAAAGGGACACTATTTTTATTTTTTTTCAACGTCCGAGGCAAAAAGTCAAGAGTGCCACCACATGTAATTAGTGTCCTATCTGATACACAACAGATAGGCCCGGGCATACGCAGCATTTTTTATTCTGGGTAATACATTGATGGGTAATTCCACTTAACTACAGTAACCGTATTTTGAACAGGTTCCTAACCGTGTTGTGTATACATGAATACAAAGTAATTCATATTTTCCCCTTTTTTAAAATAAACGTTGAGTATCAATTCAAGTTAAATCTTACAAACGCTATAGTATTTTCTTTTCAAGTTTTAAAACAATCCCAGGAGTTGGCATGAAGAGAATTTCTCCATATGATTATAAATATGGAACCAAAACATTCATGCACACATATATACATAAATACACACATGTGCATACCTGCACACACACACATACATGCTAGCATGACCGCAGTCAGGCTCCTGCTGGGTGTTCTGAGGCTCCATGTTCTTTGTTGTTGCTACCAGAGTTCTTGTCCTTCCAGCCCATCCTGCACAGAAAGATCCCCCTGAAATTAAAACCTTCATACTCCTTACACCAAAATTAACTGAAAACATATGACAGACTTAAATGCAAGATTTCAATAAAGCAGAAGAAGAGAAGAAGACATAGGAAAAGACCTTTGAAGTCAGTGCTTAGATACAACACAAAATACTTGCACATCATAACTCCAACAAAGGGCTTGTTCCAGAATAGGCAAAGAATTCTTGAATCTGAACATAAAGAAACAAGCAATTGCATTAGGAAATGGGCAAAAGACTTAGACATGCCCCTCTTTAAAGAAGTCCTACAGATGGGCAAATACACCCATGAAAAGACATTCAACCTCACTGGCCACGAGGTACAATTACATCTGCATGGTGTTCTTAAGATGAAAATGTCCCAGAAGAGGGACAGGTCACTAGTGGTCAGGAGGATAGATTGCTGGTGGTCACAGGGAACAGGTTGATGGTGGTCAGGGGACAGGTCAATGGTGGTCAGGATTAGTGTTGTACTGAGGCTGCAACTACTAGGAACAGCCCGGGAAGGACACGGAAT
>RJWM01021460.1:0-35284 GCA_004363535.1 Dasyprocta punctata
ATAGCGGGAAGTGAGCATGGGCAATGGGGAGAGGAGAGCAGGAAGTGAGCATGGGTGATGGGGAGAGGAGAGCAGGAAGTGAGCATCGGTGATGGGGAGAGCATAGCAGGAAGACTGCATCTGTGATGGGAGAGGATGCCCCTCTGGGCTTCCAATCCTTTGCCAATGAAACCCTTGTTGATGGAGCCATTGCTAAGACCAGTGTTCCTTCCCCACAGTGCACCGGAAGACAAGCTGCTCTTCAGCAGAACAGGAAACGTCATCAGAGTCTATGGAAGCCTCCCCAGGTAAAGGGGATTTTCAGTGATGGCCAAGGTCCATTGTTCCCCAGGACAGCCTTCCTGCATCTGTTAAGTGTCTGTCCCCCAAGCACACATTCCCAGTCACGTGTTACTGGAACTTATTTAATCCCTCCACCTTTGTTTTCCTTTTCTGGCCACGATATCGCTACTTTACTTTTGGACTTAAAATAAACAGATCCTATGAACAGTAAGAGAAGTGCCCCAGCTGACCTACAATCTCTGCCACTCTGAGTCACTCGCCCCCCAACTCCAGGACACTGGTGGTGCTTGGGGAAGGTGAGGAGGCCGCTGCTGGGCCCTCGGGTGCGATGCGGGCAGGTCAGCTGCAGGGCACACATCCAGATGTGGGCTGAGTTTCTTTCGCTGGACAAAAACAACAGTGGGAAATCAAAGGCTAGTTCACAATGTGAGGACAAGTGAGTTGGGAAGAACACTTGACTGGACCTCTGACTCGATGAGTAGGGTGTCCAGCCATCTGTGGAGATCTGCATAGTAAGAGTATGGAAAGAGACTTCCACTAACATGCCCGCAGCTCCAACAGCTTATTCACATCTTTGGGTGACTAACTTGGAACCTGATTCCAGTTCCACTCTCCAGGAACATCTGTGCACAGTGAGGCACTTTAGACTAATTCAGTGATAGCTTTTATTGTATCATAATGTGCATTCTAAAACCAGTTGTACAGTTTTCATAGCAAAAAGATAAATGTACTTTGTGAAAATAGTTACCCAACTACCCTAGTTAAATTTTCTTTTGTGAACATAGTATCTCAAAGAATGGATTAAATCTTCACTATCAGAATTCATAAAAATAATTAGAAATAATTAAAATGATTAGAAAATGATCTGTATGTAAAAGGCCTGTAGCAGAAGAAAAACATTCAAGTAAAACTGAGTCTTCCGAACTGTGTTCAGGGTTGGATATTACTTAAAACTCAAGGAGGTACATGTGATAGATGCTAATAATCAAGTCAGCAAAGGCTGTGCCCCCGAAACCAGCCTCTTGGTTAAAAATTAGTGCTCACTAATTCCCTCACATTCTGTTTGCATTGTACTTCTATGGATAACCTCAGATCCTTACTGATTTAGGTGGTGCTCATACCTTAACAAGTGTTCTATTACCACCTAGTGTTCAAGAAAGAAATTTCAACATTTCAGTTGACAGGTCTTCCCATTCATAAAAGGTTAAATGAAATTTTAGGATTATATGAAATTTTGATACCATGAGATATACAAAGCACTTCAACTATCATACAGAACAGTGATACTGCTACCTTTGCGAAAGAATATATAAATTAGAGAAAGTAGTACATAGTGTTGCTGAAGAGATGCATGGTGTTTAATATTCAGTATGAATATTAAGACATATTTGCCTCTAAGATATAAAAAGATATATAATGTAATTTTTCAAAGCAACATATTTTAGCAATATGTTCATATTTTCCAAACTAATCTCCACATGTTGTGTATGTTATTCACCCAGTATTGTTAAGTAATTTTAGGCTGACTGATTTCCTTTCAAGTTAGAATGGATCAATTTGCATTTCATATCTTCATGAAATACATTCCTGTTCACCTGAAATTTCTTATAATCTGACATTTCCATGTTGTTATATTATTATTTTGTATTTCTTCAGCATTTAATGATTTAGTAATTCTTGAACATTGACCATACACCCAGAACTTTAACTCATAACGTTGGATTAGTAATATTCAGCCTAATTCAAAACATAAGGCCTTTTATCTTTAGACAAACTTCAGGCAATTTAAACAGTATTAAAGATGCAGGGAAATAGCTCAGCAGCACAGCGCCTGCCTGGCAGGCATGAGGTCGTGAGTTTGAACCCCAGTACAAAAAAAAAAAAAGGATCAAAAATTTTCTATAAACCAAGTAAAACATACAGCAATCAATAAGTTATTTATAATCACTGATGAATACCTTTCTAAAAGTTACTGTTTAAGTAAATATATAGTATAAAGGGATAACGTCACATTCTTTTTATTAAAATTTCTTGGCATTTAGGATCTTTGAACAGCCAAAAACTTGACAAATGCCCTATTATTTCTAATTTCTGTGAGTCCCTCAGGTCTAGAATTACACACACTTACTGGAAGGGTCCCAGGAGAAATCTCCGTCCTATGCTAATCACAGTTTACACCACCGCCAGCGCTGGCCCGAGGTGCAGCGAAGCAGGTGGTCGCACGCAGTTGCACCCTGCAGGTGCTCGTGCACCTCCTTTGCCGTCTCAGCAGCTGGAAGCTCACACCTCCACACTGCATAGCAGCCGAACCTTGCAGTTGTCTTATGAATATTAAATATTTGCACTGAATGCTTCTACTTAAATTCAATATTTGTGTTTAATATTTGTCTGTTGAATATTAAATATTTAAAATGGAAGATGCAATACAGTGACTGCCTGGCAATCATGAGGTCCTGAGTTCGATTTCCAGTACGAAAAAACAAAAAATTAAAGATGAACATACATAGTGCTAAATTTTAGATATATTGTAATTTACCTAATATTTAATAATATTGCATTTTTCTATTATTTCTTTTTTTATATTTACTCAAGAATCCAACCAAGTAGTTCATATGTTATGATCCTATACCAGTCTGTATTTAAACATGTATTTCTCTTAGTGTAAAGAACCTATAAATATACATAAAATAGTTACACTTCACATATGAAACAAATTTCAAATTCAAAAATAGAAAATATGAAAAATAAGCACTAGATTTTCACTCAGATAAGCATTGTTCTAAAGTGGGAAGTTCCCTAATTTTTATCTGGATAATTGGCACAGAAGGAAGTCATGAGACTTAATGAACCCTATTAAATATCAACATAACAGGAGCAGTTCTGTTCCGGAAGATTTTTTTTGTTTTGTTTTTTTTTGTTTTTGTTTTTGTTTTTTGGTGGCACCAGGGATCGAACTCACAACCTTGCACCTGCTCGGCAGATACTTAAGCCACTGAGCCAAACCCCCAGCCCTAGTTTTTTGAGGCAGGGTCGCACCATATAGCTCAGGTCAGCCTTGCACTCGCACTGTTGCCCAAGCCGGCCTCGAACTCACAACGCTCCTCCTACCTCAGCCTCCCAAGTGCTGGGATTAAAGGCATGCGCCACCACACCTGGCTTCCCAAAGATGCTTTAGTAAGAAGGCATTAGCTTTGCTATGGCTCAGAAAAACTAAATGGAAAGCTGTGCGTGTCACCCCGTCTTTCTCACATCAAACACGGCGAGCGCTGAGCTGTCTGGAATCACTGCCACGCTAAGCAGTGCTCGTAGTAATTTAAGAAATGGGGATAAGAAACATTACTAGCATAGGAACACCTACTCCTACCTTATTTATTGCTTTGCTTAAACTATTTTTCAAAGACAATATTTTAAAACTTACGTAAACACAGTGTTGTTTAATTTACAAAGTGTTTCTAACCTCTAAGCTCATACAGCCAGCTAGGTTTGTAACCTACCTCTCGGACTCAAACTGCGGGGACACAGGAGCACTCATCAGTACAGTCACCCAGCTATCCGGGGCGCTTCCGGCAGCGCGGGACCAGAGGGGAGGTGTGCTGAGAAGGCGTCTGTCCACTGCCGCGAGACCAGTCCAGCCTTGAGCATACTTCATGCAAGTGTAGGAAGCTGACCAGTAAAGGAAAACGGATCAGGAAGGCCTGGTGCGGATGCGCAGATGAGGACACGTTGGTGATTCCCGTGAGGGAGACCTGGAGCCTGGGGTGACCAAGGGGCAGCGCTGCTCTTGAGGGACCCCTTTTTAAGGAGAGCCTCCCTGGGAAGGGAAAAGAAGGATCACAAAATGCAAGCACACAGAAGAGCATTCCCTGCAAAAGCCTGCAAGACGGCGACATTTCAGCACGTTTCCGCCTCCCTGCCCCGCAGGCCTTTGCTCTATTGCTCTTCACTGGGAGATCTGAGGTTTTCCGGCACTGCCTTTCACACGGCAGCGTGTTTCAATGTGAATTAGTTAGCTCACGATCAGCTCCCTGCGGCTTTTGTGCGTCTCTGTTCTAATTTGAAAGGACAGAGCATTCTGACGTGAAGGCCGCTTTCCGCGTTCTAGAGCGCTCCGCACGCGGTCTCGCTGCGTCCTCTCCGCTCCGGCGCGGGGTTTACAGCCCTGGCAGCAGGAAGGAAAGCAAATCGGTGCTTATTAAAAGACAGATATAACTTACCGCTTTTCATAAACTTCACTCATTTGGTATGCCATTAGATTGCTCGCCCAACAGGCTTGATTTTTAGTGAGTAGTTTTTCCCAAGATCGTGAGCCAGTAAAGATAAATCCAGCCTAGGAAGGCGGGTTTCTGCCTGCTACCACGGAGAAGTGGTTTAGCTCCGTGTTGCAGGTTAGTAACTCCATGTTCAGACCGTGTCAACGAATTGCTCTTTGCCTTAGATTTTAAACACTATGTTCTGTCTTCACCGTGAATCAATTTAAAATGTTCGTGATGCACACTACGTTCTTCGCAGCTCACGGAAATAATTTCTTTCCATAATGTGTAACCAAAATTATACGCAAACTGTATAATTTTTATAAGACATTTATTGCCATCTCAATTGAGCTACTACTACTGGATTAGGAGTGGGATGGGTTGATTTTTAATAATATATGCCTGGGACTACTACAATTGTGTCTGTTATATAAAGTAGTACTTCCCATTTATTATCTAAAGTTCTCATCAGGACACAAGGTAGTGAAGGACCTGCTGATCGTACAAGCAGCCAACAGTTCCTGTAGTATAAAGACCACGCTGCCTCTCCTGTCTTTATTTTCTTCATTATAGTGATCACAGATCTTGAAGTATCCATTAAGCTTAAAAAGACGCATACCTTTATTGTTATGCATCTTTTTGGAGACACTATCATGTTTTAAGGACCAGTCATTCTGGTTCTTTTGTATACAGTTTGTTGTCCAAAACCAGTGAGATGAGAACAAACCTGCTCTTAATTTTGCCTGAAAGAAGAAGCAGTAGATTTAAGCTTATAAAATATTATCAGAAGAAATGGAGGCTTAAGCTTAAATCCTTATGCAGGAAGCCAAAGTAAGCAGAATTATAGAAAAAGAGATTACGCAGGTAAAAATTCAAACAAACCATTATAACTGAGAAGAAAGTGATGTGGAATACTTTGTATTTCAGCAGGTGAATTCCAGCAGCAGATTAAATCCTCGATAGGGAAGACAAGATAAACTTATATTCCTGGCAGTTCCAAGTTCATTTCCCTTGTCTTGAAAATATGATTGAAATCCAGCCCTGGTAATGCAAACAAAAAGGTAGACATAAAAGATTAGAGTATTTGTGACAGGAAGTTTTATCAGAACTGGATGGCTTGTTGGGTCAGGAAGGTGGGCTCAGAGTTCTGGTAGGTATGGAATTCTGCGTCAGGCAGCCTGAGCTCCTTGGAGAGCCCAGAGGGTGTGACTGGGTAATCACGTTGCTGGAAGGGTCCCTGCTGTGATCATGGCTGCTGCATTTGGTTACTTTGCGTTAGTTGGGGACCCTGCTGTCACTGGTCTAGAGGACTAAGTTTGACCCAGGACTCCGTGTGTTCCGCTCATCCTGTGTGAGGCCTCTCACTCAGACTCTCCTAAGAGGCCATGTGAGAGGAGTCTCTAGAGGCGAAGTCAGGAACAGGGATGAACAGGGAGCTGCCTGGAGGCTCACATCCTCTCCTCACACCTTTCTTTAACTGAACCTATTTTTGCTCCCTGAATCTCAGAAGAGCATTTAAATCATTCTTGCTCCCTTGATTCAGAAAATGCTATTTTATTTGCATTGGGACAATGATCTGCTCCCTGGAATCAGCACCTGGACTTGTGGCACTGCCGGAATGAGACGCCCAGTGATCTGAGATGCACTGCAGACCGTCTGAAACTCCCGAGCAGCGCCTGGGGCAGCTGATGGCCCCCTGATGGCTGCGTGGCCCACAGACCAGGCAGGTCACAATGAAAGCAGCCAGAGAGGCAGGGAGCAGCCTCTGTGGAGTGACCCTTGGGAGCACTGTCCCCTGAACTGTGGCCTGGACTCAGCGGTGCTCCAGGAATTGTGACAGGAAGAGTACCTCCGTCAAGCCACTAGGCCAGCGGGACTTCATTACAGCAGCTCCACACTCACCTAGGTGGTTCACGCTCTGAAGAGGAGGCGTGTCCCTCACGACCGAGGTGTGGCCCAGGAGCGCTGAGCCTGGGCATCCACTGCGCCCTGCTGCCCACCCATCCTTTCTGCTCCCTCCTGCCCCCTTCACGCCCTTCGGCGTGCTCTGGGAAGCCGTGAACACCTCACGTGACCCAGCCCACATGACTGCTATGGTTTGCATTGTGAAAATGACTGCGGAGCTGGTGATGTGGTGGTTTAAGGGGCAGCTAAGGCTTCGTTTGGGAGAGAGGGAAGTAAGGGTGATGGGACAGAGACGCTTCACTGACGGGATGAGTCCTGGCTCCTGGGGAACGAGCTCACCCCGGCACCGGGTGCAGTCATGGGAGGAGACCGCCTATGGGTGGGAAGCTCCCAGTCTAGCCGACTTGCAAAACCCAAAGCCATGCAAATTCTAATGGAGAGGAAGTCTTAGCTGCTTCTCTCTGTTTTAATGGAAATGAAAGGAGCTGAGAATGGTCCTCACATGTGAGACGCATAAAGCTATGCCTGGGGATTCGCTCTGTGACTCAGGAGGACACGTTCATTGCCAAATGGGAGTGGGGCTGAGGTCTGCGCTATCCAAATGCTCGAGCTAATGATGCATAAGACGATTAGAAGGGGGCAGGAGAAGGTGTCAGTGGGTGGCTAGAACATGGGGTCACTGTTGGCAGCTTTTATGGAATGGAGTTTGCACATCAGAAACCAAGAGCAGTTTCCCTCCTGGACGCTGACCGATGGAAGCGTGCATCCGATCCTTCCCACCATCCTTCACAGCTGCAGGTGACGGGCAGAGGGCCCGGGTGCAGCGTGCTCACCCAGAAAAATCGGCTGGGAGCAGCACACGTCCGGGGAGTGAGTGCCTTCCAGCTAACTGCTTAGGTGTTAGGTGAAGGGTCCTTGCTGCTGACTGCGTGTGAAACCCTCGATGTGGCTAGCTTAGAACTGGTGATTTGACTAGACTAAACTTTCCCAATCATGTATTTTTTAAGTTTTTGTTGATGCTGTCTAAAAATTAACACCCACTCCTAATATTACTTGAAATGTTTGACAATAAGATAACAACTTGCTCTGAATATGAGGAAAATACTGAAATCAATTTTTAAAAAAAAGAAATAGAGGAAAATATGATAATACTGACTTAAAGTGCAAAGATGCTTGAATATAAACAGCATTGAGAGAGATGGAGTAGCTGCTAAAATTCTAAGGAATTGCTGTAAGAGATTAAGTGGTCTGGCTGCCCTACCCACTGCTCAAACTGTGAAAGAACCACCATGCTCCTCTAATTTTGGCAGTCTTAGTATGTTAGAAATCATTTTATGCAAAAGGCTTTTCCGTATCTTTAGAGACAATTTCAACTTTGAGACAAAGGGGAGAATTAGATTCTGCAGGCAAGTCCCAATCAAGGCACTTTGTGTTGGTGATGGTGAAATGCGAGAGAGGTTTTTGATCTCCTGTGTATGGTAACATAGCCACACTATACTTTCTAATGAAAAAGCTAAAGAAATCTACAGTAAGATAAATGCTGATAAATGATCTTTATATTAGTAGGATGTGCTAAAACAACTATAGAAGGATTGCACGTGCATGTTGGCTCAGAGAGGGAATTTATGATGGAAATGTTCTTTTTCCATACCCCTATCATTATGTATTACTGCAGTGTGGCGTGTCTCAATGGCCTCTTTTCATACTTACATTCCTGCAAAAAGTACAAGTGGCAGTTTGTTCTTTATCCAGTGTTTATCAGGTGTGTGTGAAATCCAAGCACTCAGAATTATCTGAGACCACTCAGGTCAATTTTTAAAAATGTTGGCTGTCTGAGAACACCAAGAAAGTTAAAGTTCCTTTAGTGTAGGTGTTTTAGTTTTCATATTCACTTATAGTTTGGAATGAACTGTGAAGAAGAAAACACAATGGATTCTGGAAGCAGAATATAGATTTTAAGTCTAATGAAATGATACATCCTCTTGATTAGTAACGGCCATGCCTGACAGGATTTTTACGATTCAAACTGCTAAGGGACATTAGTTTGCTGTAATTGGTTTGTCTAAAATGGCCTTTTCAATTTCTATGTTAGAGGAAAGGTTTAGGTATTCATTTGGGTACTGGCATAGGGTACGTTTTGGTGTGCATGTACACCTGGGCCACAGGTCATATAAATTATGCTGTTCATTATATTTGCACGACTTAGTGAGAAGAGAAATAGATTTGGTGGATTTCGAAGGTACTGTTGTTTTATTCATGTGATAATGAACGCTTCTATTATACTTCAGTCTCAAGACACAGGGTGCCAGGATAATTCTAACTGTGCACAGCAGCAGAG
This sequence comes from Dasyprocta punctata, assembly GCA_004363535.1. Lineage (NCBI taxonomy): Eukaryota > Metazoa > Chordata > Mammalia > Rodentia > Dasyproctidae > Dasyprocta > Dasyprocta punctata. The sequence goes on from RJWM01021460.1 coordinate 8,776, forward strand.
GAAATGGGAAAATTCTGAGGACAATCAGACATAAACCTCAAGCCAAGGAAAGGTATTCACCAAACAACCAAAGTACCTCACCTTTCCTGCCAATTCAAGAAGCAAAGAAAATCGAAGACTGATTGGGTTGATTGACCTTTGGAACAATCACAGGCAATATTTGATAATTTTGTTCACTTCCACCTACACACTTACCAGGGAATTAAAACTGAATTTGCCTATGCTCAGAGAAAGATCAGACTGCCTAGGAACCTCAGAGAGTTCAAAGACAAGGACAGATTCCAGCCTGTATGGTCCCCATGTTCACAAGGACAGATTCCAGCCCGTATGGTCCCCATGTTCTAGTGACGTTGGGAGTGTGTCTGCTGGGTGGCACCTTAGGAAATGCCCAGGACCTCCTAGCACCAGCTGCAGAGATAACAGGCCAGGCAGTGACCTGACTGTGTTTCGAGGCACACATCTCTGAAACCCAACTGTTGAGTTCTTAGTAGGCATTTGTTGCAGCTACTAGGAAAATCACCAAATGACTTTGAAGCTTGGCCAATGATTTCTTTGGTTATGGGAGCTCATGATTTCAACTGGAAAGAATATGCATGGAGGAGGCCCCTTGTTAGATGGAATGATGTGTTACAGAATATGGAACAGGGAACCCTGGGAGTCCCCAAGACCCACATGGTCATATTACTGTTGCATCTTGACTAGGTCCCCTTGGGGAGGCTCCCCAGTGGACACTAAACACACACCTGAGATTGTAGCTCATGAATGGGGGACAGGCAGCCAACCTGAAAAGTAAGTGCATTACAATGCACTAGTGGTTGTGATTTGACAGAAGGGTGACAGATCTGTGGAATGGCTGGAATAAAGATCAGTCCTGTGTGGCACTGGATTAACTTAATAATGACAACATTTATACAACATGTTGTGTTAGCTTTTTGTCACTGTGGTAAAACACCGGACATAAACAATTTGAATGAGGAGAGGTTTGTGTCACCTCACAGTTGGAGAAATTTCAGCCCATGCTGGCTGGCTTTGAGGCGGATGCATCCTGGCAGAAGGGCAGGAGGAGAGCTTCTCACCTCACGGCGGGCAGGAAGCAGAGGAAACAGGAAGACTGGAGAGAAAGGAGCTCTGGGGGAAGAGGCAGCCCCGCGGTCTCCATGCTGTGATCCGCAACCTTCAGCCGGGCTCCACCTCTTGAATTTTGTTTCCTCCCAGGGACACCACCAAGTCTCCTCTCATCCTCTGACAGAGCTGGAGTGCTGCACCTGTCCCTGTCTGGAAGCCCCTGCTCGGGGCGCCAACTGGGCTGGACCCGTACACCCGGCCTCCACCATCTGGGTTCTGTGCGGGTAGCGTGTCAGTTGTGCTCACTGCGGACGTGAGGCTCAGCCTCCCATCACCACCCAGAATCACCGCCCAGTCAGCAGCGGGCGTTCAGTGTGGGCGCTGGCCCTGCCCTCGAGCCCAATTATCTCTGAGCTGTGTCTAACTCTCCACAGCATAGAGTCTCCAGTTCTCGCGTTAAGATTTCAGACATGGTATTCATTCTGTGTTCCTCAACTTGTTTTCTTCATTTCGCAGATATTCGCAAGTATTTTCTGGCTAATATTCCCAATTTTGATCTTTTAGCCACTGGGTTTGTCTCTGAGGCACATTGCATTTTTTTATAGTTTCTTAACAAATTTAGATTTGCAGATGTGCAAACTTAATACATCTCAAGTTTAAAACCAAGAAGGGAAACACACTATATAATTTGGTGATTAGCGTTTTATGAAGAAATAGCATATGATTAGCATATTATAGTTACAATTAATATACCTCAACTAATATTTAAAGATACAAAGCTTATTTAAATCTGGAAAGGCAAAGATACAATACTGACCTGAACTTTATGGAAAGTTTATTTTTGACACATGGCCTCTAGTAGCCTATATATCTATACATTTATACTTAATAGTACTCAAGATTCCTAATCTGGGAGAATGGGGTGGTGAGAAAAGAATATGGGACTTTTTGAAATGCTCACCTCTATTTCTTTCTTTGTGCTGGTGGGAGATTTTACATCATTCACTGATACACAGCAGGAGTATCAGCAAAAGTGACTAAGAAAGTTTGTTAATGTCTTTGTATTGTCTTATTTTTAAAGCTTAAATCCTTTGGAAAAGGAAATTTTCAAGTTCCCTTGATTAGTATCTTAAGCAAACCAAAATGTAGAAATCTTTTTGCAGAAGGTGGAAGGCAGGACTTTAGCCTCAGAGGAGGGGCAGAGCAGAGATTGGCTTGGGATTTACACAGGGAAACCACTAAGAAGAGGACGCAGGGGCCATGCAGCAGCCAGGACTGCAGGGGTCCGCTGGGTGTGTGCGCCCCGGCCTGTGCCGTGGGCATAACAGGGCCAGTCCACAGGCCCCAGGCACAGGACGGAGCCTCTGGAGATGCAGGAATGACCTGTGGGAGCCGATGGCTGAGCAGCTCGCCAGGTGCTTGGCCCAGCGATGCCCCAGCAAGGCCCAGGGCTCCAGAACACAATGAAGCCACTGGAAGATTGCAGTTTTATTGTTTCTAGAAATCAAGCAAAGTTATTGAACAACATAGCTCTTCCACAATAGCAAATATGTTATATTTCCTAAACAGTGTGATTTGAACAAAGCTCCCAATAGTAGAATAAATGCCTCCTTTCTCTTCAGCTCTCACTAGGGGAAGAGGTGCATGGAGTACCCCTTGATTTACCAAAAGAAAAAAAAAAAGGTGCAGCTTCCCTCGTTCTGAAGCACAACTAACCGGATACGACAGCCGGGTCAGAACACCTCGGCCTTTCCAGTGCTCTGGGCGTGTAGCAGGATTCATCCTCGAGAGGGCGCCCGAACACAGCGGACTCTTCTGCAGCTCTTCCTTCAGTGTGACGTGCTCCCCGCGGGCCTCTGCGCGCTTTCCAGAGCACTCCTAAGACCGAGTGAGTGGAGGGCTTCTTTCTGCGTAGGAAAGTCCAGCGTTTCCTTTCCCCCTCGGTTTCCCCTTTAAAGTGGGCCTTGTTTTCAGATCATCAAGGCTTTGATGGGTATTTCCCTCTCGTACTCAGGTAAAATGGAAAAGATGCGGCTTGGCTGGCTCTTTGGGCTCTTTCCCGACAGCGTTTCCGGTATTTCGAAGCTTGCATTTTAATAAAATAAATCGAGTTACGAATTCCGGGGGAGGGGGTTTCTCTTCTCCGCAGACCCGTTGGAGGGAGGTGCCGGGCCCAGTCTAGGGGCGCTGGGAGTCTGGCCGGGCAAATGCAAATCTCCTGCTGCCCGGGTCCCAGCATCCCAGGGGCCAGGCGCGGAGGACGCTTGGGGCCGAGCGGGAGGCGAGGGTGCCGCGCTCCGAGGGGGCACGGAGGAGCTGCGAGGGCTGTGTGTGCCCCTCGAGGCTTGAACCCGAGTATCCTGATCAAAGCCTGCTCCTCCTGTTGTTTAAGTTTCCCTCAGATTTCCTGTTCCCCAGCGGCAGGCAGCGTTCCTAGGACAGCACAGCTCTGTCCGGGCCCTGCAGAACGGCCCAGCCTGGTGGTCACCGCCCATGCACCGTGTCAGGGCCAAGGGTTCGGCTGAGGACGCTTGTTGGCAGATTTGCGAGGGGACGGTGTGCTGCTGGTTGTCATTACCTGGTGTGCCACAGATCTCTTTGGCTTACTCCTCCAAGAGGACTGAAATTCTGTGTCCCCCAGTCTGCCTGCCCGCCGCAAGGCGCCTGCGGAAGCCCCATCTTCTCCCCGCTCCTTTGAGACCCCATGCATGAGTGACACCGGGCGGCGTCTACCTTCCTGTGCCGGGCTCGCTTCACTTCGCATGGGCCCTCCGGGGCCAGGCACGGGGCCCCAGAGGCAGGGCTGCTTTCTGTTAGTGACTGAATCAGCTTCCATCGCACAGCATGCTTTCTTCATCCACTCGTTGGCTGCTAAATACTTAATTTTCATGTTTTGTCTGTTTTGGAAAATGGTGCCATAAACATCGGTGTGTGGCACTTCTTTGATGTGGCGATTTCATCTGGATGTACAGCAGCAGCAAGACTGCTGGATCATGGGCTAGGTCTGCTTTAATGTGTTAAGCAAACTCCATACTCTTTTCCATCATGGCTGCATTAATTTAAATCCCCGCCAGCAGTGAGTGAGGGCTCCTTTTTCACCGCATCTTTCCCGACGCTCGTCAATCTTCTGTCGCTCTGGCAGTAGGATTTCTCGAGACGCACAGGCAAAAGGTTAGGTCTCACGTGCTGGCTCGTCTTCCCCAGAGGTGAGCGATGTTAAACATCAGGTCCTGGCCTTTCTTGGGTGAGATACTGGTTATCATTTGTTGCTGTTCTGCTAGAAAATACTCATGACCGAGTCTCTGTCGGCCATGCATGTCACCTACCTTCCTCGCTTCTCTAGGTTAGCTGACCTGTTCCTGTGTAATGGCTTGCAATGGTCCTGTAAGGTCATTTCTGTTGCTTTGGGTCAGTTGTTTGTCTCCCTTTTGATTTCCGATTTACTTAGTTGAGTCTTCTACCTCGTTTCCATAGTCTAACTAGGAGCTAAAACGTTCTATTTTTCTTCCTTTTTGACAGTGGTATTTACTGTGTGAGTCTCTTTGTCCATACTGAGTTCACTGCATCCACAGGTCCTCCTGTGTCTCCATTTTTGCTCTTCTCAAAAAAGTTTCAATCTATTCTTTCATTAGCCCATTGGATTTTTAGTAGCATGCTGTTTAATTTTCATGTACATATTTGGGAATTTTCTGAATATTTTCTTGCCTCTAATTTCTACTTCTACACTATTGTGGTCAGAAAAGAGACATTTGATATGATTTCAGTCTTCTTAAACTTGGTAAGTCTCACTTTGTGGGCTGACATGGAATCCATCCTAGTGAAAGATTGATGTGTAATTGAGAAAAATGTGTATTCCACAATTTTGGGGGAAATTTTTGGATATATTTGTCAGCACTGTCCTCGAGTGTAGTTTAGTCCACTCCTCTGTCATTACCTGTCCCAGGGGCCAGTCTGCTCCTCGATGAACGTGGAGTGTTGAAGTTCCTGAGTAGTAATGTACTGCAGGCTGCTAGTATTTCCTTTATATAACCAGGCACTGTTTCTACTTTTTCACTTCCAGTTTAGGTGGATCTGTACAGGTGAAGAGAGTTTCTTCTAAGCAGTAAATACTTGGATCTTGCTTTTCAAAATCCATTCAATGACTATACACCTTCAGATTGGAGAATTTAATCTATTTATATTTCAGGCAATTTCGGATATGCAATCACTTACTATTGTCACCTTCTTAATTATTTTCTCTTGTTTTTTAGATTGTTTGTTCCTTTTTTCCTCTGTTTTCAGATACCTGTAGTGGCATTTTTTAATTCCTTGTTTGTTTCGTTGTTCTTTGATTTTTTGTGAACTATAGCCTTTTGCTTTGTGATTACCATGAGAATTAAGAAATATACTACAGTATATACAGTGGTTGTTTTATGCTAATAACAACTTAATTTACAGCATAAAATGTATCTCTACAAAAGTTCAAAAGTACTTTTCACCCACATTTTGAATTTTTCATACTACAATTTACATATTCCTTATTATATTGGATATTCCTTACAAATATTGGTAGCCGTTATTATTTAATACTTTTTATTTAAAACTTCCTGCCAGCATTGTAAGTAACTTATAAACCATCCTCATAGTATTAGCATATGCTAGATTTGACTCTGATCACATTGCCAGTGAGTTTTCTACCTTTGGAAAAATCATGTTGCTCATTATGTCCCTTTTTGTTCTGCATGAAGGAATACTTCTTTTTCTCATTTTTTTGTAAGCCCAGTCTACTGGTAGGAAATTTCCTCAGCTCTTGTTGGTCAGGAAACAGCTTCGAGCATTCTTCACTTGTGAAGGGCAGCCTCGCTGTGTATGTCGTTCGTAGTTGGCAGCATTTTGTTTGCATTGCTTGATTCCTTCAGTGCATTTGTAGTACAACATCCAGTGTCGCCCGGCCTGTGAGGCTTCTTGTGAGAAGTGTGCTGCTTGCCCCATTGGAGCTCTCTTTATGGTGTCTGCTCCTTTCCTCTTGCTACCATCACGATCCTTTCTGTGATTTTGCTCTTTGACAGCTGAATTATAATTTGCCTCACAGTAGTCTTAGTCAGACTAAAACTTACTGAAGACTTCTGGGTTTTCTCTATCTAAATATTTAAGAACTTTCTCCAGGATTGGAAAGTTTTCTACTATCATTTCTTTAGGCAAGCTTTTTACCCATGTTTTTCTTCTCTTTCTTTGCTATTAACTTGAATAAGGGCTGTTTTTTTTTTATGCTGTTCCATAAATCCTGTAAGCAACCTTCATTTCTTTTTGATTTATTCTTTTTTTCTCTTTGCTGTATCTTTGTAAATAACCTGTCTTCAGAATCACAGATTCTTTCCTATGATTGCCATTTCTGCTGATGATGCCCCCTATTACATTTTTAACTTTGTTTGTTGTACTTTTTAACTCCAGGAATTCTTTTTGAAATTTTTTATTTCTATTTTCTTCTTAAATTTATCAATCTAGTCATGCCATTTTCCTCATTTTGTTGTGTTCTTTCTCTCTAATTTTGTAAATTTGGCAAGTTCCTTAAAAAGAGGTATTTTGAATTCTTCACCATGTACTTCCTGCTCTTCCAGGTTTTATGCATCAGTGCTGGTATCTCCTTTTATCGCTGTGAAGACATCCTGTTTTCCTATTTGTTCTTGATCCTGTGGCCATTTGTCAAAGTCTGCACATCTGAGGAAACAAGAAATTCTTCCAGCCTTCATCCTGGCTTTGTCTCAGAAAGCCCAGCGTCTGCATTGGAAGACAAGACGGTGTGCACAACTTTAGGCAGATGTGGTCGGCCTGGCATGGGGGCAGGGTGGAGCATAGCCTGCAGCAGAAAAATCATAATCAAGCAGCACTGAAGATGCCTTGTGGTAATGTGAACCAGAGGGGTTCTGGGTCCCACCTGGCCTGGAGGAGCAATTCTCTGCTGGGTTTGCAGGACTGGCCTGGATCATGGAGCTGTGTTTTACTTAATTTTTTGCTTTTGTGTCCTTCTTTTAAAAGTGAACACTGAAGCTTAAAAACAACTCAAATTGTCAATTATAGTTATGAATACAATTGTAATGATAGCCCAATTTGTTTGGACATTGTTGATAGCTAGTGAGAAAAATGGGAACACTTTGCTGTGTTGCATACTCCCTGATCATCTGATGACACCTGGGTTCAGGAAGTAAACTAGCAGGTGCTCTGGGCTTACCACTAATTTCCTAGTGCACCCTGAAGGCACTGCAAAACACTAAGGATCCCATGGCAACAGGCGGAATGTGAGTCCATCCCTTCGCCTTGGAAAGTCGTCACTTTCTAAGTGACCAGCACTGAGATCCAAGTCCACCTGGTATTGTTACTATTTCCTAGCACAAGAAAGGTTTCAGGAAAAAAGTGCTAAAAACCAAAACTAAAACTATTGTTAAATAACTTATTTATTGTTACATGTCAATCCCTATGTATTCTCCTTCAAAATCAGACTACAAACTACTCAAAAGGATGTGTCCAAGATGAGGCCCTGGAGGAGCAGTGAGAAAGATTTGATGCTCATGCACTGGGAACATTTTAAGAAGGTGTAAATAAAATATAAGCATAACAAGGATTAATTAATTATACTTCACCACTACTATTGGTCCATCAGTATATGACTCCACTTTAATTGTATTGGACATTAAAACCTGACCTTATGACCCCAGGATCCAGTGCTCCAACTGAAATACCAGTTTGTGTTTAGCTCTGAGGGTCTGAATTGTTTCACAAGCATGATACCCACTTTTCACAGACAGAAATCCTACCTTGAGGCTCTCAGTGATACGGGAAAATAACTTCTGACTGTTACACATCAGATATGCCAAGTTCCTGGGCTCACAACATTGAGGGATGTAACTGTGAACCAAAGGAGGAAATTAGGAAAGTTTTACTATAAATAAGGAGAACAGGACAGATTTCCAGGAAGGGTCCCGAGTGGGTGTGCACTGAGGCCCTTTGTCGGGGTAATTTACTCGGCAGTCACAGTGTGGGTATACTGTGGGTCAGACTGTGAATTGCCTGCAAGGTTACAGGTACTGTCCCTTAGCTGACCTCGATCCAGTAGGAAGACAAGTCACAAAGCAAGGGCGCATGGAAAGAGCAAGGCATGGAAGAAGACGGTCCAGGTGTTCTGGCACCCACCTACACGTCTGATGCCTGCCTGGCCTGCCGGACCAGGTGGAGCGAATCACAGTGTGATTTCAAGTTGCTGTTCGTCTCCAGGAAGGCGGGCAGGGCTGCTGTCCTGTCTGCATGCCCAGGCCTGGCTCTCTTCTGATTCCCCTCCAGCACCGCCCTGTGAGTCTCACTTTTGTGCTGAGCTCCTCGAGGGCCCATCCCTCTCTGACTGAGTGTTGATTTCTAACTTTGCTGTCTGTAAACATGGCTTTGGAGATTTCATTTTATTTTGGAACATGATGATAGCTTAAGTTTCCATCAAAAAGCGACAGCAGTGTTTTTGCCTCTGTGATCCGCACTCCTGAAGGTGATGTTGCTGTTTTACACGAACAGTAGCGCGCAGTAACTGGACTTGCCATGCCCACTGAGCTGTCCAGGGTGGCCTCTGCTGCAGCACTCCGCTGTGTCTCAAGACTTTGGCGCTCTGGCTAACACTTGTCCAAACACTTAATTGTAGCAAAATTAACAAAATTGATAATTTAAAAATGCACAAATATGTTGTTATAAAATGTATCTTTATAAGACACTATTTCAGAGACAGTAAAGAACATGAAGGAATTTCGTTTCTGTTCTCCGGGAGGTGAGAGAAAGTCCTGAAGTCCCAGTTAATTGAGTGTCAAGATCTCACACACCAGGAAGGACTGACAGACATTCAGGGAGCCGCCTTCCTTTTAGAACTCTTATCGAATAAATGATCAGTGAACTTTAAAACATTTTCTGTCTTATCTAAACCATTACATTTTTGTTTGAGAAAACTTCATGCACCGTGTAGAAATCCAGAGAAAGTTGAGACGATAAACATTGGATTTATGCTGTTTTTGTGCTAGAATGTTCCCAGGGCCTAAAGCTGGTCCAACAAATCCATAACGTAGACCCAGGTTGTTTTGCTTTCCACAAAATAGGGGAAGGTAAGCAAATAATGTAAACTCTTTTTCAATGAGGCCTATAAATTTTCTCCAGGAAAAGCAGTCCTGCTTACGTTGATGCAGCGTAAGTTCATTTGGATGCCGAAGAGCAAAGACGTGGTAGCAGAGAGCAGCAGGACCGTGCTCGCTGTCTCCCTTGGGGCCTGTGCTGTGTGTCATCACTCTGGACCCACAGTACTGTGAGTGGAGCTGAAGAGCCACAAGGAGCCACTGCCACAGGTTTCCGGGGTGGGGAGCTGGGAACGATCCCTGGAGAGCACACTCACAGTTAGCAGAGGAGGAATCCCCACACCTGGTCCAGGGTGTGAGGGCCAGCTGCCCAGTGATGTTTACCTGTAGAGTAGTAACTCGTAGACGAGGTCTGCTGATGTTTCAGAAAGCCTCCTGTCACAAGGCAGTGCCTGCACTTATATGCACAGAGACTTGGAAAAAGCAAGATAAAGAAGATGACTTCAAGGCCCGAGCACAGCTCAGTGTTTCTGGAGGAAGAATGTGGTACAAACTTAAAATACTGTGTTGGGGCAGGCCTGTAGTCCCATACTGAACGGCCAGTGTGAGAGGATCACGACACAGACCAGCCTGAAAACTTACCAACTGTCCCAAAAACAAAAAGTAAGAAAGGGCAGGGGATGTGGCTCCGTGTGGAGGCCTGGGTTCAATACCAGTATGAAAAAAAAAAAAAGATAAAAGGTAGAAGTATGCGCTAACAGGAACTGATAAAAAGAGAGAAGCAAGACAAGGTAGAATTTAGTACGGCTGGAAGGAGAAGCATTTGTGAGACTGATCTAGTTTGTGGCACCTTCATGCCCCTCCTTTTATTCAATTTCTTTTTGAGCTAGAAAGATTACTTTTCATTGTTACTGAAGTTCCTTTGAAAAATTACAACTTTTTGTAGCAAAACTTTTAAATAAGAACTTGGACCTCAGAATAGAATACACACAGCCCAAATGTGGGCTAAAAGATCATAAGATGGGAGGGGTTAGACCTGCAGAAGGAGAGGACCGTGGGACTCAGGCATCTTCCTGCGATCTTCAATGCTCTCGACCCTGCAAACCTGCAGGACCCCTCCCTCTGCAGTACAGATGCCAGGGCCTCCGAACGGTGCCGTGCTCATGGATGTAGGGAAGTAAGACTGAGCAGACTAGCACAGGCGGGATGGTGGTAACATCCACATATGCAGGAAAACAAAAGCTTGGGAAGCTCATCAAATGATTAGAGAGGTAGAGAAAGCCTTTTAACTGTCACACGCTTTGGATTTTATAGTCTGTCGAGGTTTAAACCACATTAGCAAGCTACAGCAGTAATCTGGCGGATACACAGGTGTTGTGCTCATTTCTCCTCAGCACAGTAGCCCCTACCTTCTTGGTCTCACAAGCTGCATTGTCAAAGAACTTCCTATTACACTCATTGAGATTTTAACTGACGACTTTTAAAGATCCTTTGGAGCCCTGGTGAGCACAGACTTCACCCCATGTCACAACTGTTTACCAATGGGTCAGGACAAAGTAGACTAGCAGATAGGAGCAAGAAGCAAGCTCTTACCGGAGTCTACGTGTGAGTTTCTGAGTTTCTAAATAAGTAGCATTTTGCAAGGAATTAAAGCACACATTTATATGAATATGACTCTGGACTCCTTATTTTATTTTCTCTTTCTATGGTTTCTGGTCATTTTATCTGAGAAAAACAGCTCTGCTGCCAATGGTGGAAATTTTGAGAATGAAAGCAAGTTAGCCATTACAAGACAGACTCAAAAGATAGAGGGGCAATTGTAGTATTTTAGATCTAAAGGAATAAAGGACAAACGACTGGCGTAAAGCGGAGGAGGAGTGTATATTGGTGTTTGAGGTGGAATAGGTTAGATGGTAGCTTCAAAGTATAGACATTAGATTATTTGAAATAAGTCAAATACAAAGAAAATAGGGGGCATAATATTGCATGTGTAGGTGTGTGAGGCACGTGGATGGTACCATATTCAAATTCAGAGAAAGAAATGAGTCCTATATGATGGTAGGTATAAAAGACTAGTACAGAGTGCAGGCACAGCGTAAGAAGTAGAGATCATCTTCAATATCTAGGCTACCTGCAAGTGCTCTTCCTTAAAATATAAATCATGAGTGCTTATTCAGCTTTGTAAGTGGCTACTCAATTTTATTATTTTAATGACAAATAAAAATGTGGTGAAGAAAGACATGTAACAAAAAATGCCAGGGATAGGAAAACATGTAAGAAAATGTGCCAAGAATATCTTAAATGATAAAACTGAGAGCAAATGCAAGGGGAAAAACAAAGAATATCTTCAAAGAAAATAAAATTAAACAGGTCCACACACTATCACCAACTATGGGAAGTGGAACACTTTTTTTCTCTGAAATTCACCAGTTTTTATTCAAAATTAAAAATCTAGGGGACCAGGGAGTTAACTCAGTGGCATAAGTGCCTGCCTTGCCTGGCAAGTATTAGGTCAAGAGTTCAATCTTCAGAACAAAAAAAAGAAAGAAAGAAAAAAGAAAGAAAGACTCTGTCACAGATGGAAGCATCTCACCACCACCAAGCCAGCTTCAGATTTGCCCGTTCATGACACACTGTGAAAAGCACTGCGCTTTCTGAGGAGAGGTGGGCTGTCCATGAAGGAGTCACCTTTGCTGCTGAAATCCTAGACTCTCGAGGGGTGGCAGCTGCTCTGAGTTGGGTGCTCACTGTGAAGTGCATGAGGAGACCAATGTCTGGCCAGCTAGCATTTCACATGGCCTTGTAGGGAGAGAAACCTAAATCTAGGCAATTATTGTGGCAGGCAGTAGCTGCCAGCAGTGTACAGAGCTGGACACGGTCATTAGTTTTATGTTGATTTACTCAAATGTGTTACCAGAAACCCAGTTTAGTCCTGACGGAGTATGATGAGGCAGCCTGCGGATGGGGACTGCGGAAAGTGCCCTGTGACTGCTGTCAACATTGTATTTATAGACGTGGGGATGCTTCAACCCATTTCCTCTGCCTCTGTATCCACTGCTATCAATACCCCAATCTTTCTGCTTGTGATACTTACCATGAGCAAAGGGCTTTTCTCTGTTAATGTCCTGGTGTCCAGGCAGGACACCCCATACTGAGTTATGCTAGCACCCTGGTCCAGGTATTGGCACATGAGTGAAAGGGAGGACCTACATCAGATGGAAAAGGGGGTTCCCAGCAAGTGGCTGGGAGGGAGCCCTTCCTCAGAGTCTTCACCTCCAACTAAGTGCTGACCTGGGACCCCACAACGGAGTTGAAGGACAAGTCACAAGATGATGGTTAATGAGCCTGCTGAGCAGCACTGAGGATGAGGGGCTGCGTGGCATTCCAGTAGCAAAACAGCAGAAATAATGACCGTTACAAAACCCCAAATCACTTCTTTGGAGCATTTAGAACCTCATTGTGAGCCAGGGAAATATTTAACCTGCTTCAGTGTAAAATATTGTTAAGTAAGAGTTCCCCAATTAAAGAAGGGGAGTGAAGTTGGGGATAATAAGTTAGGCTGAAAGAAAAGACTCAGGAAAGACATAATGCATATAGGGAAAAATGAGAAATTCTGTGTTTTAGGCATCAATATGTAACCTTTGTCATAGGAAAAGACAGTGTCAAGTTAACATTCAGTCGTATTTCTACCCTCTCCTTCTATGGTTTTTATTTATTTCAGTAATGTGGATGAAAACCAGGGTCTTGAACACGCTATGCATGCTACCAATGGTTCATGATTTTAAAGGACTTTTGACAGTCAGATGGACATGTAGATGTGGTTATGTATTTATTTATTAGTCACCTGCTCAAGAAGTGCATACTGCATTCCAGGTACCACTCATGTCTAGAAAAATAGCAATGAGTATGAGGGAGATGGTCTACGCCACTGAGGTGCTAATGTTCTTGTGTGTCTGGTTCATGACAAACACATTAGATTTTTCAGGGAGTGGCACAGCCTAGACAGAAACCAGGACACCTTCCAACGATACCAAGCAAGTGGGAAGTCATGGCCGACACAAGATAGGAGAGAGACAGGGGGACCTGCGTGAGGTTGGCGCCAGCTTCAGCACGTGTAAGCAAGGCTGGAAAATGCTGAGGCACAAGACAGGACTCGGAACACTCTGGAAATAAAAAGATCTGAAGGGAGAAAGGATCTTGTGGCCAAACCTAGCAGAGTGCGGGTGAAGTGGAGTAGAGAAGGGAAGATGGAGAGGCAGAACCAGGTGGAGGGGAACCACAGCTAGGAGGAAGGAGCTTTCATCTCCGGCACGGCATGAAGCTGTTGGAAGGAATTCAGCACAGGTGCAGTGTGACCTGATTCCGATTCTCAAGAGATCAGTAACTGCAACTTACAGCTAGACAGAAGTTGCCAATTACAGGACTTGTGGCTGTAGCACAGGAAAGAGACCATGCGTCCCGTGAAGAGGAAGAGTCGTGGGAGGGGTTTTGAGGTACATTTTGGCATTAATGGGTATTTCTCAGTAATTGGATTTAGGGATTGAGGAGACAAAAACATCAAAGCAGGCTCATGGTTTTGAATGACAGTCATTGGTTAAATGCAGTGTCTTTCCTCTGTAATGCAGAGGATCCTTTTTCATTCTGTAAGATTTATTCTGTCAACAAAAAGTTATCAAATTGGCTGAGTAGGGAAATGGCATGATTTGATCTAGTTTTTATGATCATAGCATTAGTAGCAGTGCAGAGAATATTGGGGAATACTAGTGCCAGGAATAACTATAATATGCTATTAAAGTATTTACAGGGATCACGAGACACTCGCAGATGGTACCTGATTTTGCATTTGCAAAGTAAAGAAGGAGGAATAATGTATGGAGGTAGCATTAATAATGTGGGATCAACTAGCTGTAATTTCCCCAAGTACAAGAGAGTCAGCTAAGTGGGGCCAGCTCAGTGTTCTGTCTTTATCCTAGGAGGTTCTTCAGAAGAGAAAATGTGGAGCCAGTGGTATGTAAGGCTGCATCCTCAATGGATTTGGATAAGTATCAAATGCGTAAATGACGAAGTGGACTTTCTTAGCTAAATAATACTAGAATCAGTTATAAATCACTTCAAAATAAGGTACCAGGGAAATACTGAGAGGGTTTTTAAAATTTTTATAATAAAATTTTATTCCAAAGTTATGATTATCAGTAAACCACTTTGCGTATAATATGGTTTCTATGTCATGAAGGAGAATCATTGTTGCAAGGGCATCCCTCATCATGGTGATATTGGCCAAGAAATAATTCAAACTTCTGGCTTTCTATTAAGTGAAACTGAGTTATTGGACTTCATAAAAATTAAAGACATTTACTGTCTGAATAACCCTGTGAAATGGACAAAAGTCAGCTAACAGTAGGAGAAAATATTTGCAAACTCCACATTTAATAATAGAATTCATCTGGAATATCAACAGTAAAAACTCAAAAACTCAACAGTAAAATCAGCAACAACTCAAGCTATGGAATAAAAGTAAAATTCCAGAGATTCTCCATTCTATCTACATTGTGAAAACACCAAAATTATAAAGAGGGAGAAAAGATCAGTGATTGCAGGGGCCAGCAAGATGGCTGCGACCATAGAGGAGTTTGATGAGATGTAACTACACACATGATTATACAACGTCGTGAGCACAGTGATACAATTGATAGAACTATTTGACAACTAGTGTGTCGCCTAAAACACCTATACAAGGAATACAATTCCATTCAACTAAATGTACACAGAGATAAATGTGTGCATATGAAATTTACAAAATTTGAATCAGGCCTAGAGAATTAAATGGATATCAGTTTTATGGTTGTGATATTTTACTACAGTTGTGCAAGATGGTGCAATCAGAGAACACTCCTTGGGTATTAACTTCAGTGGTTGTGATAACACACTACGATTATACACAATGTGTACAGGATTTGTCTATGTTATCTCTTCCAGCTGCTCGTGAATCTAGAATTACCTAAAATTAAAAGTTTGCTCCTGGAATCCTGAAGGGAAGGTGAGGCCGTGAACAGCTTGGATGCGATTTACATCAGCGAGAAAATCCACGATGAAGGAGGTTCGCAGACGACGTCGTTTGAGTTGCTCTTCTCTGTTCGCTTACATTGAAGCTGCGTGGCGTGCAGATGGGGACGCACCCAGCTCCCTGTCTTGCTGACTGCTCTGCGTCCCTCCAGGGAAAGCCATTTACCTTTGCATTACGCCACAGCGCAGCTGAGTTCGGGCAGCGCCTCTCGGCTAGGATGAGGGGCTGCCTGTGAGGCAAGTGTCCAGGGGGCGTGGGGCCTGCGGACCCCAGCGCCGCGGCCGGACGGTGTCAGGACCCGAGCGCCCGGTGCTGACCTCCAGAAGGGAGCTCGGCTGCTCTCAGGGGGATTCCAGCACCGCAGTGCGAACGTCATCCTTTGCTCCCCTTTATAAGGGACAGCAGCACGCACGACTGCAGGGTCCTCGTCCTGAATCCTGTCGGACCACTGCCTCCAAACCATGGGGACTTCATCTGATGTGCTAACTTGATCTTGGTGTTAATAAATAACCTTCGTTTATTAAATTCTTTCTGCTAATACAATAATTTGGTGAAGATTCAGTGAATTAAAATTTTAGACTGCTCAGAAAGTTACCTAAAAATTTCCTCTCTCTCTCTCTCTTTCTCTCTCTCTCTCTCTCTCTCTCTCTCTCTCTCTCTCTCTCTCTCTCTCTCTCTCTCTCTCTCTCTCTCTCTCTCTCTTTCTCTCTCTCTCTCTCCCCCATGTAGCATTTCAGGTTTCTTTTTCTGTAATTTTAGTATTTAAGCAGTTACATTTAATTTCCTATTTTGAAATATTGTCATTACAAAGCAATGTCTATTTCTTTTCTATCACAGGGCTTTTCTGAAAGCCCTGGTTAGTCCTAAGAGTTCTTGTTTGATGACAGACACAGATACATTTCAAAAAGATGCACTTTTAGGTAGGCAGTTATCTCATATTGTTAGAAACAATTTATGTACTTCATGATTTCTTTCTAATATCTCTCATGCAATATGCCATTTCTGGTTTGTAACCAGGATTTGACATTGATTTTTCTTGCTAGGATATTTAAGCTTTTTTTTTCTCTTATTTACCTCACCTTTAAATTGGCACCAGAAGTGAAGTAACTGTCAGTTAAAATGTTGGTGAGAAATGCTCATTACATCCTAGCGTGTGATTTATGTACTGTTAGGTGTAGGACAGAGTCTTGAAATGAAACAGAGGCTAATTCACCCCTTGGAAACACAGTCTGCCTCTCTTGATTTTGTGTTATCTCATTTTCCAGCTTTCAAATGGAGACTTTAGCTCAGTCAAATGTGAATCTGTCCCGGGCAGGCCTGCAAGGGGCACCAGTTCTGTGCACCTTGGCACCGATACTATTTGAAGGCAGGTGTATTTTTTCCTTTGTTCCATTCACATTTTAAGAGCAACTACATTTATAGAATCATGTGGTAAATTAGCCTCTAAATGATGTATGAAATGAAATACCCTGCCTACTTCAGATAATCGGCTGAGTTCTGCTATGCTCAGTTACTTCTTTGAATGTGTGTATGTTTAATCCTATTTAAATTTCTTTTGTTTTGGACTTTGAATGCACTTTTAAAATTTCTAAAGTAGTTGAGATAGAAGTCTGATTTGGATTGGACTCAACAAAGAATTACTGAGATTAACTTGAGATATTTCAATCTGACAGTTAGGTGTATTCCACATATTAGTTGTGTGTAGAAATACAGTGTTGCCTTTAATTATAAAGGTTACAAAGGCCTCTAAAATCACTTGGGCCAATCTCTGCTTGGAAGACTAAGTTGATTAAAATAGTTTTAAAAATCCCAGTACCAAGTTCAGTCATCAGTATGTAGAACGTGTGTCAAGCCATTCGAGGTTGATCACACATAGAGGCTACAAAACTCATTCTCAAACCATAAGATATTTTAAACCATAGAGATTATAAGGGAAGAAACACACTTCAGAAATCAACTTAAATTTTGTATAATAAAACTTTTTCTCATTATAGAAAAGATGCTGAATCTTTTCTGAAAATAATGTTTTATCTATAGTGAATACAGATACTTTCAAATATCCCACAGCTATAAATACATATTTCATGCAATAAAAATTACAGATGAATTTCTAAGAAGAAGACATCATTATTGATGCAGCAGAATTCTTACTTCTTTTTTACCCATGGTTTTCTAGGGTTTGTTTCTGTCCAGCATTCCAATTTCCAGGGAACAGGAATAAAGTAGAATCCATGTCAGCATCCACTAGGCATGAACCAAGGAATAAAACAATACTATAAATGACTAACTCACAATTCTTGACTTATTTCAGTTAGATTTAAATAGAAAATTATTGTAATTAGCACCCTAAACTTGAATGATTTTTGTAATATTTTATGTCAAGTTATAAACCTGTGTTTTAAAAAAATTATAGAAGAAATTGTAAATTCATCTATAATATCTTAACTTGGTTTGAACACCCACGCCCAATTTCAAATTCTCAGTCAAATGCAGCCCTTGCTCCCAGGGAGGCACTGGCCAGTGCCCTCGTGAGGATGCTTTGCAGCGTCCACTCCTGGGTCAGCTGTCTGAGGAGGGAGCAACCACACAGGAGGCTGCGGAGTGTGATGGGAAAACTCCAGCAGAGGTGGAGGGGCTGGAGCTGGAAAAGATGCCAGTCTGGCTGTCCTGGGAAGGGCGGTCAGGTGGTCAGGTGGTCCTAAGTCCCTGAGCTGAGACGACCCTTGAAATTCATCCCAATGCAGGGAAAAGAGACACTGACCAACTGCAGACACCGTCTGTCCTTAGCAAGAGTGAGAAGCTGGGGACACAGCTGTCTGGCAGAAGTGGCACTGCTCAGGAAGTGGTCCTCTGGGTCGTGGGATGCCCAGGTCCCCAGAGCTGGAGCACATGGGGCTGGCATAGAAGCTGTTCTACAAGTTACACGAGCCATGCAGGCCACCCTGGCTGCCTGTGGCCACGTGTACACTCAGAAGCTCACTCGGAATCTCTGAACCCAATAAACAGCTAAGGATAATTCAGCAGGACACGTCTCAGCCGCCCTGTGACTCCTGTCCAGGACACAGTGACTTTTGTCACCTACTTCCTGTCTAGCACGCACGGCTCCCCCATTCTCACTGTGGCAGATACAGCTGCTGGTGCAGGTGGCTCTATGTGCAGAATGACCCTATCTCTCCCAGTCGAGGGACCTGGGACTCTGGTCACCACACTGACCTGCAGTTACCTTTCTGCCATCTCACTGAGGCCAGAGATGCACAAGTGATGACCTCAGGACAGAGCTCCTCCCTCCCTCCCTCAGATCCCTGCATTATGACCACAGTCCCATCTCCTCCCGATGACCACAGCTCGTCATCCCCTTCAGGTTTTCTGCCTTCCTTGCTGGTTCTTGTCACAAGGAATCAAGTGTCCTCTGGCTGGGTCCCCCTCCAAGCTCACTGGAACTCGTACTATGCTCTGTGATGGAACCACTTTCACTGCGGGAGCCAGAGTAGACCCATGGTGTGAAGCTGAAAATTACTCAAGTGGGGCTACTACCACTTCCTTCATCATACATAGGTTCCTGGGCCCATAACCCTAAAGTTCTCCCCATTGAGGATATGACTCTGTGCACAATCTGGAGGGTAGTAGTTTACCTTCACAGAGGTTTTTTCATTTGTTCATTTGTTTGGTCTTTTTTAGACAGGGTCTCGCTATGCAGTTCAGGTTGGCCTTGAATTCACTTTGTAGCCCAGGCTGGCCTTGAACTCACAGCAATTCGCCTGCTTCAGCCTCCAGAGTGCCTGAACTACAGGCAAGTTTACCATGCCCAGCCCTTCACAGGGTTATTAGCTCCAAATAGACCACACAACTCTCCTTAGTAGGTCATTCCACCAGTTCAGAAATTACAGACAAGGGCAACATTATCCATCGACTGTCAGGAAGTCATTTAGCCATCTCTGGACAGTTTGGTTTGCACATCTGGGCCAGAGGCCACTGTCATCCTAAACGTACTAGTGATGATAATAAAGGTGGCACAATGTGACTCGCAGCCAAGAATGGTCTCACCCTCCCTAAGTGCCAGGAACACCAAAGGGAGGAGCCGGTGGGCATCAGCCCGTCACGGACACCGTGGGCCGTGGTGTGACCCGACACCATTACTGGACTCTGCCGTCAGAGTCCATGCTGCTTCGCCATTGTCCTAGCAGAGCTTTCTTGGCCAAAGGTGGTGCTGTTCAGCACGAGGTCCTACTGGGTCAGAGGTGTGAGCAGCCCTAGGGTTACTGCTGTGTCTAATGCACCCCCCAAAGCCTCATGAGATCATGGGTGGGACTTTTCTGGAAGTGGCTGAATCCAGAGTATACGACTGATTCATGGTGCAATGCTGGGATTAAGGGTGCTGGGATTCGGGTGGGTGATTGCTGAATCAGTCCACTGATTGGATTGGCGCCATATAAGGGACAGGAAGAGGGTTTCTCTCTCCCTTGCTTACTTTTGCCATCTTCTGCCTCAATGAGCAGGTTCTCTTCTGTCATGCCACCCTGCCTTGGGCTCAGCTGACTATGGACTGAAACCTCTACATGCTTTGAGCTACATTAACCCTTCCCCCTTTAAATTTAGGTGTTGGTTATTTTGTCTCAGCAATGAGAGAAAAGTAACTGAAACACCTAAGACACTGTTTCTGCCTTGGCATTGTGAGTAGGATGGTTAACCCAAACCTGGAATCCATCAGTCTTACCACAGTCCATAATAATCACTGCCTTTCCAGACCATAAACTATCTGAGATAATTGGTTAACCACTAAATGCCTGATTGACTCCCATAAAGAAGGATGCTCTGTTAGAGGCTCAGTATTGACTTCGATTTGTAAAAGTTTCCATACTTGTCAGTAATGGCAGCCGGAGCAACCTTGACAAACAGGAGCCCAAGCATCAGCACTCTGCTCTGGGCAGACGATAAGAGAAATTTTACTCAGGAGCACATTGCTGTCTGACAGACTGAAGTATCAGGAACCCGGCCTAGATCCCCAATCTCCCAAAGGAGTGTACAGCAAAGGTTGAAATAAATGAGATAAGTGGCATGATTTTAAGGCTCCAGGAGGATCAAAACCCTCTGCAGAGTTCAGGGACTCTGGTGACTAAGACAAGGGATGTTTCTGAACGGCCCATACTTATTTAGGGGGCTAGAGTGGAAAACGCAGGAAATTGAACAGACTTTGGGAGTGGTTCAAGGGCTTTTCTAAGTAACAAATTATGTTATCTTAGGGGAAGTATCTTAGGAGAAGATCTCCATGCTGCATTTCACTACAGGAGGGAAATGCCTTCAGCCACAGTCTTTATGTAGTTAATTGGAGCCAGCTGTCCTCAGCTCGACCTTATCTTGCCTTTGAGGTGTCTCACTGTTCTCAGGTTGGCCATGCCCCAGCGGTGCCACAACCCTGCACATGTGTTCAATTTTCAGTTCCAACGGCTTCCAACACTGAAGCCCCCGGATGGGCATCCACGGGACTCTTCAGTGCTCCTTCCAACTGATGTGCTCACCACCGAGGAGTTACCAGCTGAATCCAAGGTCACCCGTCTTCATGCCACTCTCCCACGGCCATCCACAAACCTTGTCTCAGGACCATTTCATCTTTATCCCTGAAGGCTCACCTCCAGCCTGGCAAACCATTTACCCTTTCCTGTTCCCTCAGGTATATATGTACCGCAAGCTACTTCTATTTCACAAAGAAGTCAGGATTTCTCCCAGGGAATTATTTTTCAGAACCACCCCTGAATGTGTAAGGAAATGGCATTACATTTTCTTGATTGCACATTTACACTAAGCCACATTGCCTGTGAATGATCCTTGAACATTTTCTATTATAAGAGCCTCCTTCTCCGCTGCTGCCCATGGACACGTGAGCATACGCTGAATGACACATCTGTAGTTTCATTATGACTCGAATAGTGATAGAAGAACTATACATTGTCTTCCAGATTTATTGAGAAAATGAAATGAAATCATAATTTTTATAATCTATTAGAGTAAAGAAAATCATATTACTGTTAAGATTTTTATCATATAACAAAACAGAAATGTAACAATGAAGAGATTCAGTAACTAGATTATCTCCCTAACATTTGTGATCTTGAGTTAAAACTAGAAAAACTGTGAACCTTAATGTTAAGGGTTGCGCATGTATAATATCAAAGGATTCAAGGTGCAATTCCTCCAAATCAAGGAACTTGCATCAAGATGGGAAGTATGCTAAGCCCTTCACCAGGAGTCTTGATAAACTGCCATTGTCTGCATGTTTTATATTGAAATCCTCACTTTTGAGGCTAGGATGCTCAGAAGTGGGGTATTAGGAGGGGTCTGGGGCCTGCAGGTCGAGTGGGATTGGTGTCCTTATAGAAGAGACCCCAGGAAACGCCAGCTGCTTTTACTTAATGTGTGAACATACAGCAACAAATCACTGCCTGTCACCCAGCTGGGTTCTCACCAGAAACCAAACCTATAATATCCCCAATCAGAATTACTGCGGTACCACGACTGTGAAACGTAAATTTCTGATGTATATAAGCTGCCCAGTTCATGAGCTTTTGTTACAACGAAGCAAACTAACAGAGACAGAGAAACGGGCCAAGTGTCCATGAAATAATATAGCAGAAAATAATAATGCTTTCAAGGCAGAACAGTGTTATTTCATAATTTCTTTGGTACTTTACTCCCAAGAGGAAGATATTTTAAGCTGTCAAAGCAGATGTTCCTTACCATCTCAAAATGTTGGCAATTAAGTGAAACCTACTTTGCAGAGACACACGTGCACACACGTGCACACACACGTGCACACACACGTGCACACACACATGCGCACGCACGTGCACACACACACGTGCACACACACACGTGCACACACGTGCACACACGCGCGCGCGCACACACGTGCACACACGTGCACACACACATGCGCACGCACGTGCACACACACATGCACACACACGTGCACACACGTGCACACACATGCACACACACATGCACACACACGTGCACACACACGTACACACACACGTGCACACACATGCACACACACGTGCACACACGTGCACACACACGTGCACACACACATAATACTTCTTTCCCTGTTTAGAGACTCATTGCCAAATTAAACTTCTATAATTTCTTGTGATTTATAGAAATATGACATCATATAAAGCTCTAATCTGCTTTGCACTGACACCTCTCATAAAAGATGTGATAAGAAATCAGATGTTGGGTACTTACCCTTATTGAATAATGCTACAATATGCCCATTCTGACAGAAAAATGAGTCCCTTTATTTATAATTGATTTGATGTGTAATTAATTCTATCTTTAAATTTAAATTCTTATTTTTATTTACAATAGTGTTGAGATAGGGTGATTTGCCCTAACATTTTATTGGTCAGACAGCTTACAGAACAGTGGTATACAATCATTGTGAAGTTACTAAGTCAAACACTCTTCAAAATGACAAGAATACACATGTATAGACAAACAAATGATGTTTTGTTTAAAGCATTAAAAACTTCATGGTTTGGAATTGATGAGTTTTGGGATTCTTTCCTCTTCTAGACTGTGAAGACTGATAATTTCAACTAAGATAATTCTTTCTCATTGTTTTACTTTAACTTAAAGAATAAAATGTTTTGTTTTAGCGGCTGACCAGTTACCTTTGTTTCTTTTAAATTACAAGTCTTTTAAAGTTACATATTTTCTGCTAACAATTTAAATACTCACCAGGTTTTAACTACTTACCATTTGTTAGGGAAAATTAAATAGAGTGGCTTAACTGAATTATCGTTTTATTTCTGTCTTGTAACTGGTGACTGTTGCCAGTGACAGAAGCTGCCTCTGTGGCCTGGGGTAGTGTCAGTGATTCCAGACACTTGCAGTGGGATCATCTGTTTGCCGGCAACATGATCTTCAGTAAAACACCGCTTCTGCAAGAAGCAGATATATTTCTTTATTTAAATTTGGATGCTTCATCCTACAGATTGAAGTTCAAATGAATGAAACATGGAAAGTAAGATACAAAAATTGTCATGCTAAAAATAAATTCAGTTTTCTCCTTAAACCTTCAGAGCGATTTCTTATCATATATATGCTACTTCTTGATATTGTGTACTTATAAATAATCATCAAGGCAATGCATATTTTGTTAGGGTTATTTACCATGTTTTCTTTATGTCTTGATTCCTAAGAGCACTACTGAGGAAATGCAGGTTCTTGGAGCTATAAGTGAAGTAATTTTAAAAACCACTCAATGGAGAGTATATTTAAGAATTAACTCTCGAATTTTATGATTGCCAAAATTATATACTTCATACATACACATGTAAAATTTTCAATAATAATAGTTCTTCAGACCATTTAGGAAAAGCAAGCTGTCTCAGCTGCCTATTAATAGTTCCCATAATAAAGAAGGCACCATAGACACACTTTCTTCTCTCCTGAACTGAACAACAGCATAGTTATACTCTGTCTGGCTAATACGATTTTCCCAGAATTACTAGATACGATTCTCAATGGAAATGAACTAAATTCACAGTACATTACCTAAGGTAGTGTTCTCCTGAGCCTCAATTTCAATCAGTGAAGCACAGCCAGTGTAGATAACCCCATGCTTTCCTAGAGGGAATAGACACACATGGAGAGCAAATTTGCAGCTTACCAAAAATACTCAAAGTGAACGGAACAGACTCAGCTCCACACAAGGGCTTGGATGCTTTTTTTTGAGGATATTAATATAAGTGAGGCACCAATATGTAATAAACTGACTGAACAGAATCATTTTATGGCAATGGGTAACATTAATATTGTCTTATAAGCCTGGACATTCTTTTTAAAGAAAATAGTTTAACTGAATTAGAGAGCAGAATTCATTGAAGGTGATAACAAAAGTCTACTCTGGCTCAAGGATGGCGGAGCTTTGTTCAGAAACTGCCCACCCGTCCTCTGACCGTCCACGCTCTCGAATGCATGGGTCGCTCTTCCACTCATACTTTGGAAGAAGAGGTCTTTGGAAGAAGAGGTAGCCAGACATACTCTTAGCCATCATCTGGGAAGACCCTGTCTTCTATCTCCCCAAGTACACTGGCGGTCACAGGGTTTTGTAATGTCTAAAAATATCTTTAATGGGAATCTGTTTGTTGCAAGATGAGGGAAGAGTAGAGGTGGCATCCTTTTTAGAAAGCACATGAATTAATCTGACTCTAAGGTAGAATTTTTAATTGAATGTTCTTCTTGAAAAAGATTTTGGCATGAAGAAGAGAAGTTGAAAATGCAGACTAACTCAAAAATAGTATGAAGTGATTGGTAGATTTTAGGAAGTCAATTTCTGCACAAGTATATTTCGTTTATAAATCTACTGTATAAAGAAACATACACAACTTATTGAAAATTAACATCAATAGGATTACTCACAGAATGAAAAATAAATTACAAAAATAATTTTCTAATTCAATCTTGGAATTTAGTAGTGGGAAGAAATGTCAGAATTGAAATAATTCTGCTACTTCATTTCATATAGGAAATTGAAAGTCACTTATTAGTTCATAAAATAGGTTTTTCTTGGTGGAACTAGTATCATTTATTAAAGTCCTATGACTGTGGGCATCTTTCAATTGAAGTCATACCTTTCTGCCTTAGGTAGTTTAGTATTTTGCAAAGTTGAGATCTTAACCACTTTGACCCATTTTTTTCTGGAAAAGAAATTTTTAAGAGCAAAATTTGCTAGTGACTCTGGGTTTTACATAACTCTTCGTAATGTGAGGTGTGAATTTTGATGTGTGGGTGAGATGTATGGCTCTTTATGTAGATATGGGACATACGCCTGAATTTGAGTTGATGTAGGCAGAGGACTGTAATTTTACTTGGGCTGTGAATATGCATACAATTATTACTGTCTACTCAAATAATTATAAAGTATATTGCTTAGAGCCTGTTTCTGTAGGACCATTGGTATATCAATACATGGTAATTCCGAAAGCAACATTTTTACAGGAAAACATCGTTATAGAAAAACCTGCTTATAAAATGGTGAAATACTTCCGTGTGGACATCCCACATTTACCGTACTGAAACCTGCTCGCCTCCCAGCCCCCTCCAAACATCTATTCCTAGCCTAATTCTCTATCCAGTCATCTAAGTAATAAACTCAAATTTAGTGTATGAGTCACCGTTCATCTCTTCTTCATTTCCAATCCAATCAAGTCCTGTGCATTTTATGTCTTAATTATTTGCAGTGTCTTCTCTTTTGATTTTATTTAGGATCATAGCAATATTTTTCAAATAGATTACTCTGACAACATTTTAACCTTTGTGGTTATTTAAATATACTCTCAGTACAGTGGTTAATTATTTCTTAACACAAATTCTCAATAATTATATTAGTTTATACGATAATCTTAGTCAGTTCTCTATCATTTTAAACAAGAAATCTAGGATGCCAGGGGTATAGATCAGTGGCACAGTGTCTGCCTGGCAAGTGTGAAGTCCTGAGTTCGATTCCTGGTTTAAAAAAAAAAGTACAAGAAATCTAAACTTCTCAAAATAGCATTCAAAGATTTCAAGTAATCAGGCACCATTCCAGGTGTTATCCAGCTCTTTTTGTTCCAGAAAACCTGCTGTTCTGCTGAAGGACAGACCCCTCCCCACCCCGCCGGTCCTTCCAAGTGTGGTGCATGTGTCAGCAACCCGTGACTCTGTCGGCATTGGTAGTAGGTGTCCTCTCGCTTTGGAAATGTGGCCTGACGTCTTCTCCTACATGTCCCCCTTCGAAGTTCTCCTGTGTTGTGCCCTTGCTCTCCTTGCATGCATGGCACTTAATGAGATGATTGTGTTTCCATAGTGTCATCATCAAGCAGACTGGTCAACTCTGTCCGAAATGAATCCAGAATGGAAACGGTGTCAGAGAGCTGCGGCACTTAATGAGATGATTGTGTTTCCATAGTGTCATCATCAAGCAGACTGGTCAACTCTGTCCGAAATGAATCCAGAATGGAAACGGTGTCAGAGAGCTGCGACATGAGGTAACTGAAATATTATGCTCCAGGCTAAATCTTGCCAAAAACCTATGGTACTCTATTCAACATAAGCTAACACTGATAGATGAGCTACTTAATAAAACAGGTGGTGTGGCCCTAAGAGGCAGATTAAAAGGTCAGAAACTTAGAGACAAGAAGGGAAGTGTGCGTGTCTCTCAGAGCATCTTGCCAGGGAACCGACGCCCACGAAGAGGAGAGACTGAGGAGCCTGTGCACTTCCAGTGGGGGGGCCCGGGAGCCTCGCCTGCTCACCTGAC